>JANJGN010001377.1:0-149901 GCA_026770705.1 Isurus oxyrinchus | reverse complement strand
GACAGCATGAGGGAGAGGGAGAGAGACAGCACGAGGGAGAGGGAGAGAGACAGCACGAGGGACAGGGAGAGAGACAGCGCGAGGGAGAGGGAGAGAGACAGCGCGAGGAAGAGGGAGAGAGACAGCGCAAGGGAGAGAGAGAGACAGATCGAGGGAGAAAGAGAGAAAGACAGTTAGGGAGAGGGAGAGAGACAGTGCATAGGAGAGGGACAGCGTGAGGGAGAGAGAGAGAGAGAAAGCGCGTTGGAGATGGAGAGAGCGTTACAGAGAGGGAGAGAGCGCGACGGAGGGGGAGAGAGCGCGACGGAGAGGGAGAGAGTGCTACGCAGAGGGAGAGAGCACGATGGAGAGGGAAAGAGTGCGACGGAGAGGGAGGGAGACAGCGCGAGGGACAGGGAGGGAGAGAGCACAAGGGAGAGGGAGAGAGACAGCGCGAGGGAGAGGGGGAGAGAGAGACAGCGCGAGTGAGAGGGAGAGAGAGAGACAGTGCGAGTGAGAGGGAGAGAGAGAGAGACAGCGCGAGTGAGAGGGAGAGAGAGAGACAGCGCGAGTGAGAGGGAGAGAGACAGCACGAGGGAGAGGTAGAGAGACCGCGCAAGGGAGAGGGAGAGAGAGAGAGACAGGGAGAGGGGGAGGGAGAGAGACGGGGAGAGGGAGAGAGACAGGGTGAGGGAGAGGGAGTGAGACAACGTGAGGGTGAGGGAGAGGGAGAGAGACAGCGTGAGGGAGAGGGTTACGGAGCGTGAGGTAGAGTTAGAGAGAGCGTGAGGGAGAGCGAGAGGGGGAGAGAGTGTGCGAGGGACAGTGAGAGGGAGATAGACAGCGCGAGGGAGAGGGAGAGGGAGAGAGACAGCGCGAAGGAGAGGGAGAGAGCGCGAGGGAGAGCGAGAGAGACAGAGCGAGGAAGAGGGAGAGAGACCGCGCGAGGAAGAGGGAGTGGGAGAAAGACAAGGCGAGGGAGAGGGAGAGGGAGTGAGAAAGCTAGAGGCAGAGGGAGAGAGACAGCACGAGGGAGAGGGAGAGTGACAGCGCGAGGGAGAGGGAGAGGGAGAGAGACAGCGCGAGGGAGAGGGAGAGGGAGAGAGACAGCGCGAGGGAGAGGGAGAGGGAGAGAGACAGCACGAGGGAGAGGGAGAGAGACTGCACGAGGGAGAGGGAGAGGGAGAGAGACAGCACGAGGGAGAGGGAGAGTGACAGCGTGAGGGAGAGTGAGAGAGACAGCGCGAGGGAGAGGGAGAGGGAGAGAGACAGCACGAGGGAGAGGGAGAGAGACTGCGCGAGGGAGAGGGAGAGGGAGAGAGACAGCACGAGGGAGAGGGAGAGTGACAGCGTGAGGGAGAGTGAGAGAGACAGCGCGAGGGAGAGGGTGAGAGACAGGGAGAGGGCGAGGGTGAGAGACAGGGAGAGGGAGAGAGACAGCACGAGGGAGAGAGAGAGAGACAGCACGAGGGAGAGGGAGAGAGACAGCACGAGGGAGAGTGAGAGAGACAGGGAGAGGGAGAGAGACCGGGAGAGGGAGAGGGTGAGGGAGAGAGACAGCACGAGGGAGAGGGAGAGAGAATGCGCGAGGAGAGGGAGAGGGAGAGAGACAGCATGAGGGAGAGGGAGAGAGACAGCACGAGGGAGAGGGAGAGAGACAGCACGAGGGACAGGGAGAGAGACAGCGCGAGGGAGAGGGAGAGAGACAGCGCGAGGAAGAGGGAGAGAGACAGCGCAAGGGAGAGAGAGAGACAGATCGAGGGAGAAAGAGAGAAAGACAGTTAGGGAGAGGGAGAGAGACAGTGCATAGGAGAGGGACAGCGTGAGGGAGAGAGAGAGAGAGAAAGCGCGTTGGAGATGGAGAGAGCGTTACAGAGAGGGAGAGAGCGCGACGGAGGGGGAGAGAGCGCGACGGAGAGGGAGAGAGTGCTACGCAGAGGGAGAGAGCACGATGGAGAGGGAAAGAGTGCGACGGAGAGGGAGGGAGACAGCGCGAGGGACAGGGAGGGAGAGAGCACAAGGGAGAGGGAGAGAGACAGCGCGAGGGAGAGGAAGAGAGACAGTGAGAGGGAGAGAGAAAGACTGCGCGAGGGAGAGGGAGTGAGAAACGGAGAGGGAGCGGGTGAGAGAGAGAGACAGCGCGAGAGAGAGGGAGAGAGACAACGAGAGGGAGAGAGAGAGACAGCGCGAGGGTGAGGGAGAGAGAGACAGGGAGAGGGAGAAGGTGAGGGAGAGAGACCGCGCGAGGGAGAGGGAGAGAGACAGCGTGAAGGAGAGGGAGAGAGACAGCGCGAAGGAGAGGGAGAGAGACAGCGTGAGGGAGATAGAGAGAGGCAGGGTGAGGGAGAGGAAAAGAGACAGCGTGAGGGAGAAGAAAAGAGACAGCGTGAGGGAGAGGTAGAGAGAGTAACAGCACGAGGGAGAAGGAGAGAGACAGAGACAGGGAGAGGGAGAGAGACAGCGCGAGAGACAGGGCGAGGGAGAGAGAGCGCGAGGGAGAGGGCAAGGGAGAGAGACAGCGTGAGGCAGACGGCGACGGAGAGAGAAAGCGCGAGGGAGAGGGAGTGGGTGAAACAGCGTGAGGGAGAGGGAGAGAGAGAGACAGGGAGAGGGAGAGAGACAGCACGAAGGAGAGGGAGAGAGACAAGGAGAGGGAGGGGAGAGAGACAGTGTGAGGGAGAGGGAGATAGAGAGAGACAGCGCGAGGGAGAGGGAGAGGAACAGCGCGAGGGAGATGGAGAGAGACAACGAGAGGGAGAGAGAGAGACAGCGTGAGGTTGAGGGAGAGAGAGACAGGGAGTGGGAGAAGGTGAGGGAGAGAGAAAGCGCGAGGGAGAGGGAGTGAGACAGCGCGAAGGAGAGGGAGAGAGACAGCGTGAGGGAGATACAGAGAGGCAGCGTGAGGGAGAGGAAAAGAGACAGCGTGAGGGAGAGGTAGACAGATAGCGTGAGGGAGAGGTAGAGAGAGTAACAGCACGAGGGAGAAGGAGAGAGAGAGAGACAGGGAGAGGGAGAGAGACAGCGCGAGAGACAGGGCGAGGGAGAGAGAGTGCGAGGGAGAGGGCGAGGGAGAGAGACAGCGTGAGGGAGACGGCAAGGGAGAGAGAAAGGGAGAGGGAGAGGGAGAAACAGCGTGAGGGAGAGGGAGAGAGAGAGACAGGGAGAGGGAGAGGGAGAGGGAGAGAGACAGCACGAAGGAGAGGGAGAGAGACAAGGAGAGGGAGAGGGAGAGAGACAGTGTGAGGGAGAGGGAGATAGAGAGAGACAGCGCGAGGGAGAGGGAGAGAGACAGCGCGAGGGAGAGGCAGATAGAGAGACGGGGAGAGGGAGAGGGAGAGAGACAGCACAAAGGAGAGGGAGAGAGACAGGGAGAGGGAGAGAGACAGTGCGAGGGAGAGGGAGAGAGACAGGGAGAGGGAGAGAGACAGCGCGAGGGAGAGGGAGAGAGACAGGGAGAGGGAGAGAGACAGGGAGAGGGAGAGAGAGAGACAGCACGAGGGAGAGGGAGAGAGAGACAGGGAGAGGGAGAGGGTGAGGGAGAGAGACAGCGCAAGGGAGAGGGAGAGAGACAGGGAGAGGGAGAGAGACAGCGCGAGGGAGAGGAAGAGAGACAGCGCGAGGGAGAGGGTAGAGACAGCGAGAGGGAGAGAAAGAGACAGCGCGAGGGTGCGGGAGAGAGAGACAGGGAGAGGGAGAGTGTAAGGGAGAGAGACAGCACGAGGGAGAGGGAGTGAGACAGCACGAGGGAGAGGGAGAGAGACGGGGGAGGGAGAGAGCGCGAGGGAGAGGCAGAGAGACAGCACGAGTGAGAGGGAGAGAGCGCGAGGGAGAGGGAGCGAGACAGCGCGAGGGAGAGAGAGAGAGGCAGTGTGACAGAGAGGAAGGGAGACAGCGCGAGGGAGAGGTAGACAGACAGCGCGAGGGTGAGGTAGAGAGAGTAACAGCACGAGGGAGAAGGAGAGAGAGAGAGACAGGGAGAGGGAGAGAGACAGCGCGAAAGACAGGGCGAGGGAGAGAGAGCGCGAGGGATTGGGTGAGGGAGAGAGACAGCGAGAGGGAAACGGCGAGGGAGAGAGACAGCGTGAGGGAGAGGGAGAGAGAGAAACAGCGTGAGGGAGAGGGAGAGAGAGAGACAGGGAGATGGAGAGGGAGAGAGACAGCACGAAGGAGAGGGTGAAAGACAAGGAGAGGGAGGGGGAGAGAGACGGTGCGAGGGAGAGGGAGAGGGAGAGAGACAGCGCGAGGGAGAGGCAGATAGAGAGACGGGGAGAGGGAGAGGGAGAGAGACAGCACAAAGGAGAGGGAGAGAGACAGGGACAGGGAGAGAGACAGTGCGAGGGAGAGGGAGAGAGACAGGGAGAGGGAGAGAGACAGCGCGAGGGAGAGGGAGAGAGACAGGGAGAGGGAGAGAGAGAGACAGCACGAGGGAGAGGGAGAGAGAGACAGGGAGAGGGAGAGGGTGAGGGAGAGAGACAGCGCAAGGGAGAGGGAGAGAGGGAGACGGAGAGGGAGATGGAGACCTCGTGAGGGACAGGGCGAGGGACCAGAACAGCGCGAGGGACAAGTACAGCTTGAATGAGAGGACGAAGGACAGGGACAGTGCGAGGGACAGGGCAAGGGACCAGGATAGCGCGAGGGACAGGGACAGGGTGAGGGAGAGGGACAGCGCGAGGGACAAGGACAGCTTGAGGGACAGGGCGAGGGAGAGGGACAGCGCAAGGGACAGGGCGAGGGACCAGGACAGCGCGAGGGACAGGGCGAGGGACCAGGACAGTGCGAGGGACAGGGACAGCATGAGGGACAGGGCGAGGGAGAGGGACAGTGCGAGGGACAGGGAGAGGGAGAGGGAGATAGCGCGAGGAACAGGGTGCGGGAGAGGGAGACAGCGCGAGCGGGAGGGAGAGGGAGAGAGAGTGCGAGGGAGAGGGAGAGAGAGAGTGAGGGAGAGGGAGAGGGGAGAGAGAGCGTGAGTGAGAGGGTGATAGACAGGGAGAGGGAGAGGGGAAGAGAGCGCGAGGGAGAGGGATATAGCGTGAGGGAGAGGGAGAGAGACAGCGTGAGGGAGAGAGAGAGGGACAGGGCGAGGGACAGTTCGAAGGAGAGGGACAGAGCGAGGGAGAGGGTGAGGGAGAGACAGAGCGAGGGAGAGGGAGAGAAACAGCGTGAGGGAGAGGGAGAGAGACAGCACGAGTGAGAGGGAGAGAGAGACAGTGCGAGGGAGAGGGAGAGGGAGAGACAGCGTGAGGGAGAGAGACAGCGTGAGGCAGAGGGAGAGAGACAGCGTGAGGGAGAGGGAGAGAGAGAGACAGCGTGAGTGACAGGGAGAGACACAGGCAGAGGGGGAGAGACAGCGTGAGGAAGAGGGAGAGAGAGACAGTGAGAGGGAGAGGGTGAGGGAGAGAGACAGCGCAAGGGAGAGAGAGAGAGACAGTGCGAGGGAGAGGGAGAGGGAGACAGCGAGAGGGAGAGGAAGACAGTGCGACAGAGAGGGAGAGGGAGACAGCACGAGGGAGAGGGAGAAAGACAGCGCAAGGGAGAGAGAGAGGGAGACAGGGCGAGAGAGAGAGAGAGGGAGACAGCGCGAGGGAGAGGGTGAGAGACAGCGCGAGGTAGAGGGAGAGAGACAGCACGAGGGAGAGGGAGAGAGACAGGGAGAGAGACAGCGCGAGGAGGAGGGAGAGAGACAGTATGAGGGAGAGGGAGAGAGACAGGGAGAGAGAGAGGGAGAGAGACAGGGAGAGGGGAGAGACAGCGCGAGGGAGAGAGAGAGGGAAAGAGCGTGAGGGAGAGGGAGAGGTGCAGAGAGAGCACGAGGGAGAGCGTGATAGACAGGGAGAGGGAGAGGGGGAGAGAGAGCGCAAGGGAGAGGGAGATAGCATGAGGGAGAGGGAGAGAGACAGCGTGAGGGAGAGATAGAGGGACAGGGCGAGGGACAGATCGAAGGAGAGGGACAGTGTGAGGGAGAGGGAGAGAGACAGCGCGAGGGAGAGGGAGAGAGACAGCGCGAGAGAGAGGGAGAGAGAGAGACAACGCCACAGAGAAGGAGAGACACAGAAAGAGGGACAGAGACAGCGCGAGGGAGAGGGAGAGAGAGACAGCGTGAGGGAGAGGGAGAGAGAGACAGCGTGAGTGACAGGGAGAGACACAGGGAGAGGGAGAGAGACAGCGCGAGGGAGAGGGAGAGAGACAGCACGAGTGAGAGGGAGAGAGGGAGACAGCGCGAGTGAGAGGGAGAGAGAGAGAGTCAGCGCGAGTGAGAGGAAGAGAGACAGCGCAAGGGAGAGGGGGAGAGAGAGACAGCGCGGAGTGAGAGGGAGAGAGAGAGACAGTGCGAGTGAGAGGGAGAGGGAGAGAGACAGCGCGAGTGAGAGGGAGAGAGAGAGACAGCGCGAGTGAGAGGGAGAGGTAGAGAGACCGCGCAAGGGAGAGGGAGAGAGAGAGAGACAGGGAGAGGGGGAGGGAGAGAGACGGGGAGAGGGAGAGAGACAGGGAGAGGGAGAGGGAGTGAGACAACGCGAGGGTGAGGGAGAGGGAGAGAGACAGCGTGAGGGAGAGGGATAGGGAGCATGATGTAGAGGTAGAGAGAGCGTGAGGGAGAGCGAGAGGGGGAGAGAGTGCGCGAGGGACAGTGAGAGGGAGATAGACAGCGCGAGGGAGAGGGAGAGGGAGAGAGACAGCGCGAAGGAGAGGGAGAGGGAGAGAGCGCGAGGGAGAGCGAGAGAGACAGAGCGAGGGAGAGGGAGAGAGACCGCGCGAGGAAGAGGGAGTGGGAGAAAGACAAGGCGAGGGAGAGGGAGAGGGAGTGAGAAAGCGAGAGGGAGAGGGAGAGAGACAGCACGAGGGAGAGGGAGAGTGACAGCGTGAGGGAGAGGGAGAGAGACAGCGCGAGGGAGAGGGAGAGGGAGAGAGACAGCACGAGGGAGAGGGAGAGAGACTGCGCGAGGGAGCGGGAGAGGGAGAGAGACAGCACGAGAGAGAGGGAGAGAGACAGCGCGAGGGAGAGGGAGAGAGACAGCGTGAGGGAGAGGGAGAGAGACAGCGCGAGGGAGAGGGTGAGAGACAGGGAGAGGGAGAGTGTGAGAAACAGTGAGAGGGAGAGAGACAGCACGAAGGAGAGAGAGAGAGACAGCACGAGGGAGAGGGAGAGAGACAGCACGAGGGAGAGGGAGAGAGACAGCGCGAGGGAGAGGGAGAGAGACAGGGAGAGGGAGAGGGTGAGAGACAGAGTGAGGGAGAGGGTGAGGGATAGAGACAGCACGAGGGAGAGGGAGAGAGACAGCGCGAGGGAGAGGGAGAGAGACAGTGCGAGGAAGAGGGAGAGAGACAGCGTAAGGGAGGGAGAGAGACAGATCGAGGGAGAAAAAGAGAAAGACAGTTAGGGAGAGGGAGAGAGACAGTGCGCAGGAGAGGGACTGCGTGAGGGAGAGAGAGAGAGAGAAAGCGCGTTGGAGACGGAGAGAGCGTGACGGAGAGGGAGAGAGCGCGACGGAGGGGGAGAGAGCGCGACGGAGAGGGAGAGAGTGCTACGCAGAGGGAGAGAGCGCGATGAAGAGGGAAAGAGTGTGACGGAGTGGGAGGGAGACAGCGCGAGGGAGAGGGAGTGAGAAACGGAGAGGGAGCAGGTGAGGGAGAGAGACAGCGCGAGAGAGAGGGAGAGGAACAGCGCGAGGGAGAGGGAGAGAGACAACGAGAGGGAGAGAGAGAGACAGCGCGAGGGTGAGGGAGAGAGAGACAGGGAGAGGGAGAAGGTGAGGGAGAGAGACCGCGCGAGGGAGAGGGAGAGAGACAGCGCGAAGGAGAGGGAGAGAGACAGCGCGAAGGAGAGGGAGAGAGACAGCGCGAAGGAGAGGGAGAGAGACAGCGCGAGGGAGATAGAGAGAGGCAGGGTGAGGGAGAGGAAAGAGACAGCGTGAGGGAGAGGAAAAGAGACAGCGTGAGGGAGAGGTAGAGAGAGTAACAGCACGAGGGAGAAGGAGAGAGAGACAGGGAGAGGGAGAGAGACAACGCGAGAGACAGGGCGAGGGAGAGAGAGCGCGAGGGAGAGGGCGAGGGAGAGAGACAGCGTGAGGGAGACGGCGACAGGAGAGAGAAAGCGTGAGGGAGAGGGAGTGGGAGAAACAGCGTGAGGGAGAGGGAGAGAGAGAGACAGGGAGAGGGAGAGAGACAGCACGAAGGAGAGGGAGAGAGACAAGGAGAGGGAGGGGAGAGAGACAGTGTGAGGGAGAGGGAGATAGAGAGAGACAGCGCGAGGGAGAGGGAGAGAGACAGCGCGAGGGAGAGGGAGAGGGAGAGACAGCGTGAGGGAGAGAGACAGCGCGAGGCAGAGGGAGAGAGAGAGCGCAAGGGAGAGGGAGAGAGGGAGGCAGCGTGAGTGACAGGGAGAGACACAGGCAGAGGGACAGAGACAGCACGAGGAAGAGGGAGAGAGAGACAGTGAGAGGGAGAGGGTGAGGGAGAGAGACAGCGCAAGGGAGAGCGAGAGGCAGCGTGACAGAGAGGAAGAGAGACAGCGCGCGGGAGAGGTAGACAGACAGCGCAAGGGTGAGGGAGAGAGAGTAACAGCTCGAGGGAGAAGGAGAGAGAGAGAGAGAGACAGGGAGAGGGAGAGAGACAGAGCGAGAGACAGGGCGAGGGAGAGAGAGCACGAGGGAGAGGGCGAGGGAGAGAGACAGCATGAGGGAGACGGCGAGGGATAGAGACAGCACGAGGGAGAGGGAGATAGAGAGACGGGGAGAGGGAGAGGGAGAGAGAAGGGAGAGGGAGAGGGAGAGAGACAGGGAGAGGGAGAGAGACAGGGAGAGGGAGAGGGAGAGAGACAACGCGAGGGTGAGGGAGAGAGAGCATGAGGGAGAGGAAGAGGGTGAGAGAGTGCGCGAGGGGCAGTGAGAGGGAGATAGACAGTGTGAGGGTGAGGGACAGGGAGAGAGACAGCGCGAGGGAGAGGGAGAGAGACAGGGAGAGGGAGAGGGAGAGAGACCGCATGAGGGAGAGGGAGAGAGAGACAACGCGAGGGAGAGGAAGTGAGACAGCGCCAGGGAGATGGAGATGGAGAGAGACAGCGCAAGGGAGAAGGAGAGGGAGAGAGACAGAGTGAGGGAGAGGGTGAGGGAGAGAGACAGAACGAGGGAGAGGGAGAGAGACTGCGCGAGGAGAGGGAGAGGGAGAGAGACAGCACGAGGGAGAGGGAGAGAGACAGCACGAGGGAGAGGGAGAGAGACAGCGCGAGGGAGAGGGAGAGAGACAGCGCTAGGGAGAGGGAGAGAGACAGGGAGAGGGAGAGGGTGAGAGAGAGTGAGAGGGAGAGGGGAGAGAGACAGCGCGAGGGAGGGGGAGAGAGACAGCACGAGGGAGAGAGAGAGACAGCACAAGGGAGAGTGAGAGAGACAGAGCGAGGGAGACGGAGAGGGAGAGAGCGCGAGGGAGACGGAGAGGGATAGCGCGTGAGGGAGACGGAGAGAGAGAGAGCCAGCGCGAGGGAGCGGGAGAGGGAGACAGCGCGAGGGAGAGGGAGAGAGACAGCGTGAGGGAGTGGGAGAGAGACAGTGCGAGGGAGAGAGAGAGACAGAGCGAGGGAGAAAGAGAGAAAGACAGTTAGGGAGAGGGAGAGAGACAGTGCGTAGGAGAGGGACAGCACGAGGGAGAGAGAGAGGGAGAAAGCGCGTTGGAGACGGAGAGAGCGTGACGGAGAGGGAGAGAGCGCGATGGAGGGGGAGAGAGCGCGACGGAGAGGGAGAGAGTGCTACGCAGAGGGAGAGAGCAAGATGGAGAGGGAGGGAGTGCGACGGAGAGGGAGGGAGACAGCGCAAGGGACAGGGAGAGAGACAGCGCAAGGGAGAGGGAGAGAGACAGCGTGAGGGAGTGGGAGAGAGACAGTGCGAGGGAGAGAGAGAGACAGAGCGAGGGAGAAAGAGAGAAAGACAGTTAGGGAGAGGGAGAGAGACAGTGCGTAGGAGAGGGACAGCACGAGGGAGAGAGAGAGGGAGAAAGCGCGTTGGAGACGGAGAGAGCGTGACGGAGAGGGAGAGAGCGCGATGGAGGGGGAGAGAGCGCGACGGAGAGGGAGAGAGTGCTACGCAGAGGGAGAGAGCAAGATGGAGAGGGAGGGAGTGCGACGGAGAGGGAGGGAGACAGCGCAAGGGACAGGGAGAGAGACAGCGCAAGGGAGAGCGAGAGAGACAGCGCGAGGGAGAGGAAGAGAGACAGTGAGAGGGAGAGAGAAAGACAGCGCGAGGGAGAGGGAGAGAGAAACAGGGAGAGGGAGCGGGTGAGGGTGAGAGACAGCGCGAGAGAGAGGGAGAGGAACAGCGCGAGGGAGAGGGAGAGAGACAACGAGAGGGAGAGAGAGAGACAGCGTGAGGTTGAGGGAGAGAGAGACAGGGAGAGGGAGAAGCTGAGGGAGAGAGAAAGCGCGAGGGAGAGGGAGTGAGACAGCGCGAAGGAGAGGGAGAGAGACAGCGTGAGGGAGATAGAGAGAGGCAGCGTGAGGGAGAGGAAAAGAGACAGCGCGAGGGAGAGAGAGAGAGGCAGTGTGACAGAGAGGAAGGGAGACAGCGCGAGGGAGAGGTAGACAGACAGCACGAGGGTGAGGTAGAGAGAGTAACAGCACGAGGGAGAAGGAGAGAGAGAGAGACAGGGAGAGGGAGAGAGACAGCGCGAAAGACAGGGCGAGGGAGAGAGAGCGCGAGGGAGAGGGTGAGGGAGAGAGACAGCGTGAGGGAAATGGCGAGGGAGAGAGACAGCATGAGGGAGAGGGAGAGAGAGAAACAGCGTGAGGGAGAGGGAGAGAGAGAGACAGGGAGAGGGAGAGGGAGAGGGAGAGAGACAGCACGAAGGAGAGGGAGAAAGACAAGGAGAGGGAGGGGGAGAGAGACGGCGCGAGGGAGAGTGAGAGAGACAGTGCGAGGGAGAGGGAGAGTGAGAGAGACAGCGCGAGGGAGAGGGAGACAGGGAGACGGAGAGGGAGACGGAGACCTCGTGAGGGACAGGGCGAGGGACCACAACAGCGCGAGGGACAAGTACAGCTTGAGTGAGAGGGCGAAGGACAGGGACAGTGTGAGGGACAGGGCGAGGGACCAGGATAGCGCGAGGGACAGGGACAGGGCGAGGGAGAGGGACAGCGTGAGGGACAAGGACAGCTTGAGGACAGGGTGAGGGAGAGGGACAGCGCAAGGGACAGGGCGAGGGACCAGGACAGCGCGAGGGACAGGACGAGGGACCAGGACAGTGCGAGGGACAGGGACAGCGTGAGGGACAGGGCGAGGGAGAGGGAGATAGCGCGAGGAACAGGGCGCGGGAGAGGGAGACAGCGCGAGGGGGAGGGAGAGGGAGAGAGAGTGCGAGGGAGAGGGAGAGGGAGCGTGAGGGAGAGGGAGAGGGGGAGAGAGAGCGTGAGTGAGAGGGTGATAGACAGGGAGAGGGAGAGGGGAAGAGAGAGCGCAAGGGAAAGGGATATAGAGTGAGGGAGAGGGAGAGAGACAGCGTGAGGGAGAGAGAGAGGGACAGGGCGAGGGACAGATCGAAGGAGAGGGACAGCGCGAGGGAGAGGGAGAGGGAGAGACAGGGCGAGGGAGAGGGAGAGAAACAGCGCGAGGGAGAGGGAGAGAGACAGCACGAGTGAGAGGGAGAGAGAGACAGTGCGAGGGAGAGGGAGAGGGAGAGACAGCGTGAGGGAGAGAGACAGCACGAGGCAGAGGGAGAGAGACAGCGCGAGGGAGAGGGAGCGAGAGAGACAGCGTGAGTGACAGGGAGAGACACAGGCAGAGGGAGAGAGACAGCGCGAGGAAGAGGGAGAGAGAGACAGTGAGAGGGAGAGGGTGAGGGAGAGAGGCAGCGCAAGGGAGAGGGAGAGAGACAGCACGAGGGAGAGGGAGAGTGACAGCACGAGGGAGAGGGAGAGAGACAGCATGAGTGAGAGAGTGAGAGCGCGAGGGAGAGGGAACGAGACAGCACGTGGGAGAGAGAGAGGCAGCGTGACAGAGAGGAAGAGAGACAGCACGCGGGAGAGGTAGACAGACAGCGCGAGGGTGAGGGAGAGAGAGTAACAGGTCGAGGGAGAAGGAGAGAGAGAGAGAAAGGGAGAGGGAGAGAGACAGAGCGAGAGAGAGCACGAGGGAGAGGGCGATGGAGAGAGACAGCATGAGGGAGACGGCGAGGGATAGAGACAGCGCAAGGGAGAGGGAGAGAGACAGGGAGAGGGAGAGAGACAGCGCGAGGGAGAGGAAGAGAGACAGCGCGAGGGAGAGGGGAGAGACAGCGAGAGGGAGAGAGAGAGACAGCGCGAGGGTGCCGGAGAGAGAGACAGGGAGAGGGAGCGTGTAAGGGAGAGAGACAGCACGAGGGAGAGGGGAGAGAGACAGCACGAGGGAGAGGGAGAGAGACAGGGGGAGGGAGAGAGCGCGAGGGAGAGGCAGAGAGACAGCACGAGTGAGAGGGAGAGAGCGCGAGGGAGAGGGAGCGAGACAGCGCGAGGGAGAGAGAGAGAGGCAGTGTGACAGAGAGGAAGGGAGACAGCGCGAGGGAGAGGTAGACAGACAGCGCGAGGGTGAGGTAGAGAGAGTAACAGCACAAGGGAGAAGGAGAGAGAGAGAGACAGGGAGAGGGAGAGAGACAGCGCGAAAGACAGGGCGAGGGAGAGAGAGCGCGAGGGAGAGGGTGAGGGAGAGAGACAGCGAGAGGGAAACGGCGAGGGAGAGAGACAGCGTGAGGGAGAGGGAGAGAGAGAAACAGCGTGAGGGAGAGGGAGAGAGAGAGACAGGGAGAGGGAGAGGGAGAGGGAGAGAGACAGCACGAAGGAGAGGGAGATAGACAAGGAGAGGGAGGGGGAGAGAGACGGCGCGAGGGAGAGGGAGAGAGACAGTGCGAGGGAGAGGGAGAGAGACAGCGCGAGGGAGAGGGAGACAGGGAGACGGAGAGAGAGACGGCGACCTCGTGAGGGACAGGGCGAGGGACCAGAACAGCACGAGGGACAAGTACAGCTTGAGGGAGAGGGCGAAGGACAGGGGCAGTGTGAGGGACAGTGCGAGGGACCAGGATAGCGCGAGGGACAGGGACAGCGCGAGGGACAGGGAGAGGGTGAGGAAGAGGGACAGCTTGAGGGACAGGGCGAGGGAGAGGGACAGCGCAAGGGACAGGGCGAGGGACCAGGACAGCGCGAGGGACAGGGTGAGGGACCAGGACAGTGCGAGGGACAGGGACAGCATGAGGGACAGGGCGAGGGTGAGGGACAGCGCGAGGGACAGGGAGACGGAGAGGGAGATAGCGCGAGGAACAGGGCACGGGAGAGGGAGACAGCGCGAGGGGGAGGGAGAGGGAGAGAGAGTGCGAGGGAGAGGGCGAGGGAGAGAGACAGCATGAGGGAGACGGCGAGGGATAGAGACAGCGCGAGGGAGAGGGAGAGAGAGAAACAGCGCGAGGGAGAGGGAGAGAGAGAGACAGGGAGAGGGAGAGGGAGAGAGACAGCGTGAGGGAGACAGCGAGGGATAGACACAGCGCGAAGGAGAGGGCGAGAGACAAGGAGAGGGAGGGGGAGAGAGACAGCGCGAGGGTGACGGAGAGGGAGAGGGAGACAGCGTGAGGAACAGGGCGAGGGAGAGGGAGACAGCGCGAGGGAGAGTGAGGGGGAGACAGCACGAGGGAGTGGGAGAGGGAGACAGCACGAGGGAGAGGGAGAGGGGGGACAGCGAGAGGGAGAGGAAGACAGTGCGACGGAGAGGGAGAGGGAGACAGCACGAGGGAGAGGGAGAGAGACAGCGCAAGGGAGAGAGAGAGGGAGACAAGGCGAGAGAGAGAGAGGGAGACAGCGCGAGGTAGAGGGTGAAAGACTGCGCGAGGTAGAGGGAGAGAGACAGCACGAGGGAGAGGGAGAGAGACAGGGAGAAGGAGAGAGACAGCGCGAGGAGGAGGGAGAGAGACAGTATGAGGGAGAGGGAGAGAGACAGGGAGAGAGAGAGGGAGAGAGACAGGGAGAGGGGAGAGACAGCGCGAGGGAGAGAGAGAGGGAAAGAGCGCGAGGGAGAGGGGGAGAGAGAGCAGGAGGGAGAGGGTGATAGACAGCGCGAGGGAGAGGGAGAGGGGGAGAGAGAGCGCAAGGGAGAGGGAGATAGCATGAGGGAGAGGGAGAGAGATAGCGTGAGGGAGAGATAGAGGGACAGGGCGAGGGACAGATTGAAGGAGAGGGACAGTGTGAGGGAGAGGGAGAGAGACAGCACGAGGGAGAGGGAGAGAGACAACGCGAGAGAGAGGGAGAGAGAGAGACAACGCCACAGAGAAGGAGAGACACAGGAAGAGGGAGAGAGACAGCACGAGGGAGAGGGTGATAGACAGCGCGAGGGAGAGGGTGAGGGGGAGAGAGAGCGCAAGGGAGAGGGAGATAGCATGAGGGAGAGGGAGAGAGACAGCGCGAGGGAGAGGGAGAGAGACAGCGTGAGGGAGAGGGAGAGAGAGAGACAGCGTGAGTGACAGGGAGAGACACAGGGAGAGGGAGAGAGACAGCGCGAGGGAGAGGGAGAGAGACAGCACGAGTGAGAGGGAGAGAGAGAGACAGCGCGAGTGAGAGGGAGAGGGAGAGGTAGAGAGACCACGCAAGGAGAGGGAGAGAGAGAGAGAGAGACAGGGAGAGCGCGAGGGAGAGAGACGGGGAGAGGGAGAGAGACAGGGAGAGGGAGATGGAGTGAGACAACACGAGGGTGAGGGAGAGGGAGAGAGACAGCATGAGGGAGAGGGATAGGGAGCATGAGGTAGAGGTAGAGAGAGCGTGAGGGAGAGCGAGGGGGGAGAGAGTGCGCGAGGGACAGTGAGAGTGAGATAGACAGCGCGAGGAACAGGGAGAGGGAAAGAGACAGCGCGAAGGAGAGGGAGAGGGAGAGAGACAGCGCGAGGGAGAGGGAGAGAGACAGCACGAGGGAGAGGGAGAGAGACAGCGCGAGGGAGAGGGTGAGAGACAGGGAGAGGGAGAGGGTGAGAGACAGTGAGAGGGAGAGAGACAGCACGAGGGAGAGAGAGAGAGACAGCGCGAGGGAGAGGGAGAGAGACAGCGCGAGGGAGAGGGAGAGAGACAGCGCGAGGGAGAGGGAGAGAGACGGAGAGGGAGAGAGTGAGAGACAGAGTGAGGGAGAGGGTGAGGGAGAGAGACAGCATGAGGGAGAGGGAGAGAGACGGCGCAAGGAGAGGGAGAGGGAGAGAGACAGCATGAGGGAGAGGGAGAGAGACAGCATGAGGTAGAGGGAGAGAGACAGCGTGAGGGAGAGGGAGAGAGACAGCGCGAGGGAGAGGGAGAGAGACAGTGCGAGGGAGAGAGAGAGACAGATCGAGGAAGAAAGAGAGAAAGACAGTTAGGGAGAGGGAGAGAGACAGTGCGTAGGAGAGGGACAGCGTGAGGGAGAGAGAGAGAGAGAAAGCGCGTTGGAGACGGAGAGAGCGTGACGGAGAGGGAGAGAGTGCTACGCAGAGGGAGAGAGCGCGATGGAGAGGGAGAGAGTGCGACGGAGAGGGAGGGAGAAAGCGCGAGGGACAGGGAGAGAGACAGCGCAAGGGAGAGGGAGAGAGACAGCGCGAGGGAGAGGAAGAGAGACAGTGAGAGGGAGAGAGAAAGACAGCGCAAGGGAGAGGGAGAGAGAAACAGGGAGAGGGATCGCGTGAGGGAGAGAGACATCGAGAGGGAAACGGCGAGGGAGAGAGACAGCGTGAGGGAGAGGGAGAGAGAGAAACAGCGTGAGGGAGAGGGAGAGAGAGAGACAGGGAGAGGGAGAGGGAGAGAGACAGCACGAAGGAGAGGGTGAAAGACAAGGAGAGGGAGGGGGAGAGAGACGGTGCGAGGGAGAGGGAGAGAGACAGTGCAAGGGAGAGGAAGAGGGAGAGAGACAGCGCGAGGGAGAGGCAGATAGAGAGACGGGGAGAGGGAGAGGGAGAGAGACAGCACAAAGGAGAGGGAGAGAGACAGGGAGAGGGAGAGAGACAGTGCGAGGGAGAGGGAGAGAGACAGGGAGAGGGAGAGAGACAGCGCGAGGGAGAGGGAGAGAGACAGGGAGAGAGACAGGGAGAGGGAGTGAGAGAGACAGCACGAGGGAGAGGGAGAGAGAGACAGGGAGAGGGAGAGGGTGAGGGAGAGAGACAGCGCAAGGGAGAGGGAGAGAGGGAGACGGAGAGGGAGATGGAGACCTCGTGAGGGACAGGGCGAGGGACCAGAACAGCGCGAGGGACAAGTACAGCTTGAATGAGAGGACGAAGGACAGGGACAGTGCGAGGGACAGGGCAAGGGACCAGGATAGCGCGAGGGACAGGGACAGGGTGAGGGAGAGGGACAGCGCGAGGGACAAGGACAGCTTGAGGGACAGGGCGAGGGAGAGGGACAGCGCAAGGGACAGGGCGAGGGACCAGGACAGCGCGAGGGACAGGGCGAGGGACCAGGACAGTGCGAGGGACAGGGACAGCGTGAGGGACAGGGCGAGGGAGAGGGACAGTGCGAGGGACAGGGAGAGGGAGAGGGAGATAGCGCGAGGAACAGGGTGCGGGAGAGGGAGACAGCGCGAGGGGGAGTGAGAGGGAGAGAGAGTGCGAGGGAGAGGGAGAGAGAGAGTGAGGGAGAGGGAGAGGGGAGAGAGAGCGTGAGTGAGAGGGTGATAGACAGGGAGAGGGAGAGGGGAAGAGAGCGCGAGGGAGAGGGATATAGCGTGAGGGAGAGGGAGAGAGACAGCGTGAGGGAGAGAGAGAGGGACAGGGCGAGGGACAGTTCAAAGGAGAGGGACAGAGCGAGGGAGAGTGTGAGGGAGAGACAGAGCGAGGGAGAGGGAGAGAAACAGCGCGAGGGAGAGGGAGAGAGACAGCACGAGTGAGAGGGAGAGAGAGACAGTGCGAGGGAGAGGGAGAGGGAGAGACAGCGTGAGGGAGAGAGACAGCGTGAGGCAGAGGGAGAGAGACAGCGTGAGGGAGAGGGAGAGAGAGAGACAGCGTGAGTGACAGGGAGAGACACAGGCAGAGGGGGAGAGACAGCGCGAGGAAGAGGGAGAGAGAGACAGTGAGAGGGAGAGGGTGAGGGAGAGAGACAGCGCAAGGGAGAGAGAGAGAGACAGTGCGAGGGAGAGGGAGAGGGAGACAGCGAGAGGGAGAGGAAGACAGTGTGACAGAGAGGGAGAGGGAGACAGCACGAGGGAGAGGGAGAAAGACAGCGCAAGGGAGAGAGAGAGGGAGACAGGGCGAGAGAGAGAGAGAGGGAGACAGCGCGAGGGAGAGGGTGAGAGACAGCGCGAGGTAGAGGGAGAGAGACAGCATGAGGGAGAGGGAGAGAGACAGGGAGAGAGACAGCGCGAGGAGGAGGGAGAGAGACAGTATGAGGGAGAGGGAGAGAGACAGGGAGAGAGAGAGGGAGAGAGACAGGGAGAGGGGAGAGACAGCGCGAGGGAGAGAGAGAGGGAAAGAGCGTGAGGGAGAGGGAGAGGTGCAGAGAGAGCACGAGGGAGAGCGTGATAGACAGGGAGAGGGAGAGGGGGAGAGAGAGCGCAAGGGAGAGGGAGATAGCATGAGGGAGAGGGAGAGAGACAGCGTGAGGGAGAGATAGAGGGACAGGGCGAGGGACAGATCGAAGGAGAGGGACAGTGTGAGGGAGAGGGAGAGAGACAGCGCGAGGGAGAGGGAGAGAGACAGCGCGAGAGAGAGGGAGAGAGAGAGACAACGCCACAGAGAAGGAGAGACACAGAAAGAGGGACAGAGACAGCGCGAGGGAGAGGGAGAGAGAGACAGCGTGAGGGAGAGGGAGAGAGAGACAGCGTGAGTGACAGGGAGAGACACAGGGAGAGGGAGAGAGACAGCGCGAGGGAGAGGGAGAGAGACAGCACGAGTGAGAGGGAGAGAGAGAGACAGCGCGAGGGAGAGAGAGAGAGTCAGCGCGAGTGAGAGGAAGAGAGACAGCGCAAGGGAGAGGGGGAGAGAGAGACAGCGCGAGTGAGAGCCAGAGAGAGAGAGACAGCGCAAGTGAGAGGAAGAAAGACAGCGCGAGGGAGAGGGGGAGAGAGAGACAGCGCGAGTGAGAGGGAGAGAGAGAGACAGTGCGAGTGAGAGGGAGAGAGAGAGAGACAGCGCGAGTGAGAGGGAGAGAGAGAGACAGCGCGAGTGAGAGGGAGAGGTAGAGAGACCGCGCAAGGGAGAGGGAGAGTGAGAGAGACAGGGAGAGGGGGAGGGAGAGAGACGGGGAGAGGGAGAGAGACAGGGAGAGGGAGAGGGAGTGAGACAACGCGAGGGTGAGGGAGAGGGAGAGAGACAGCGTGAGGGAGAGGGATAGGGAGCATGATGTAGAGGTAGAGAGAGCGTGAGGGAGAGCGAGAGGGGGAGAGAGTGCGCGAGGGACAGTGAGAGGGAGATAGACAGCGCGAGGGAGAGGGAGAGGGAGAGAGACAGCGCGAAGGAGAGGGAGAGGGAGAGAGCGCGAGAGAGACAGAGCGAGGGAGAGGGAGAGAGACCACGCGAGGAAGAGGGAGTGGGAGAAAGACAAGGCGAGGGAGAGGGAGAGGGAGTGAGAAAGCGAGAGGGAGAGGGAGAGAGACAGCACGAGGGAGAGGGAGAGTGACAGCGCGAGGGAGAGGGAGAGAGACAGCGCGAGGGAGAGGGAGAGGGAGAGAGACAGCACGAGGGAGAGGGAGAGAGACTGCGCGAGGGGAGCGGGAGAGGGAGAGAGACAGCACGAGAGAGAGGGAGAGAGACAGCGCGAGGGAGAGGGAGAGAGACAGCGTGAGGGAGAGGGAGAGAGACAGCGCGAGGGAGAGGGTGAGAGACAGGGAGAGGGAGAGTGTGAGAAACAGTGAGAGGGAGAGAGACAGCACGAGGGAGAGAGAGAGAGACAGCACGAGGGAGAGGGAGAGAGACAGCACGAGGGAGAGGGAGAGAGACAGCGTGAGGGAGAGGGAGAGAGACAGGGAGAGGGAGAGGGTGAGAGACAGAGTGAGGGAGAGGGTGAGGGATAGAGACAGCACGAGGGAGAGGGAGAGAGACAGCGCGAGGGAGAGGGAGAGAGACAGTGCGAGGAAGAGGGAGAGAGGCAGCGCAAGGGAGGGAGAGAGACAGATCGAGGGAGAAAGAGAGAAAGACAGTTAGGGAGAGGGAGAGAGACAGTGCGCAGGAGAGGGACTGCGTGAGGGAGAGAGAGAGAGAGAAAGCGCGTTGGAGACGGAGAGAGCGTGACGGAGAGGGAGAGAGCGCGACGGAGGGGGAGAGAGCGCGACGGAGAGGGAGAGAGTGCTACGCAGAGGGAGAGAGCGCGATGAAGAGGGAAAGAGTGTGACGGAGTGGGAGGGAGACAGCGCGAGGGAGAGGGAGTGAGAAACGGAGAGGGAGCAGGTGAGGGAGAGAGACAGCGCGAGAGAGAGGGAGAGGAACAGCGCGAGGGAGAGGGAGAGAGACAACGAGAGGGAGAGAGAGAGACAGCGCGAGGGTGAGGGAGAGAGAGACAGGGAGAGGGAGAAAGTGAGGGAGTGAGACCGCGCGAGGGAGAGGGAGAGAGACAGCGCGAAGGAGAGGGAGAGAGACAGCGCGAAGGAGAGGGAGAGAGACAGCGCGAAGGAGAGGGAGAGAGACAGCGCGAGGGAGATAGAGAGAGGCAGGGTGAGGGAGAGGAAAAGAGACAGCGTGAGGGAGAGGAAAAGAGACAGCGTGAGGGAGAGGTAGAGAGAGTAACAGCACGAGGGAGAAGGAGAGAGAGACAGGGAGAGGGAGAGAGACAACGCGAGAGACAGGGCGAGGGAGAGAGAGCGCGAGGGAGAGGGCGAGGGAGAGAGACAGCGTGAGGGAGACGGCGACGGAGAGAGAAAGCGTGAAGGAGAGGGAGTGGGAGAAACAGCGTGAGGGAGAGGGAGAGAGAGAGACAGGGAGAGGGAGAGAGACAGCACGAAGGAGAGGGAGAGAGACAAGGAGAGGGAGGGGAGAGAGACAGTGTGAGGGAGAGGGAGATAGAGAGAGACAGCGCGAGGGAGAGGGAGAGAGACAGCGCGAGGGAGAGGGAGAGGGAGAGACAGCGTGAGGGAGAGAGACAGCGCGAGGCAGAGGGAGAGAGAGAGCGCAAGGGAGAGGGAGAGAGGGAGACAGCGTGAGTGACAGGGAGAGACACAGGCAGAGGGACAGAGACAGCACGAGGAAGAGGGAGAGAGAGACAGTGAGAGGGAGAGGGTGAGGGAGAGAGACAGCGCAAGGGAGAGCGAGAGGCAGCGTGACAGAGAGGAAGAGAGACAGCGCGCGGGAGAGGTAGACAGACAGCGCAAGGGTGAGGGAGAGAGAGTAACAGCTCGAGGGAGAAGGAGAGAGAGAGAGAGAGACAGGGAGAGGGAGAGAGACAGAGCGAGAGACAGGGCGAGGGAGAGAGAGCACGAGGGAGAGGGCGAGGGAGAGAGACAGCATGAGGGAGACGGCGAGGGATAGAGACAGCACGAGGGAGAGGGAGAGAGAGAGACAGCGCGATTGAGAGGGCGAGAGATAGAGAGCGCAAGTGAGAGGGAGAGCGACAGCGTGAGTGAGTGGGAGAGGTAGAGAGATCGCGCGAGGGAGAGGGAGATAGAGAGACGGGGAGAGGGAGAGGGAGAGAGAAGGGAGAGGGAGAGGGAGAGAGACAGGGAGAGGGAGAGAGACAGGGAGAGGGAGAGGGAGAGAGACAACGCGAGGGTGAGGGAGAGAGAGCATGAGGGAGAGGAAGAGGGGGAGAGAGTGCGCGAGGGACAGTGAGAGGGAGATAGACAGTGTGAGGGTGAGGGACAGGGAGAGAGACAGCGCGAGGGAGAGGGAGAGAGACAGGGAGAGGGAGAGGGAGAGAGACCGCATGAGGGAGAGGGAGAGAGAGACAACGCGAGGGAGAGGGAGTGAGACAGCACCAGGGAGATGGAGATGGAGAGAGACAGCGCAAGGGAGAAGGAGAGGGAGAGAGACAGAGTGAGGGAGAGGGTGAGGGAGAGAGACAGAACGAGGGAGAGGGAGAGAGACTGCGCGAGGAGAGGGAGAGGGAGAGAGACAGCACGAGGGAGAGGGAGAGAGACAGCACGAGGGAGAGGGAGAGAGACAGCGCGAGGGAGAGGGAGAGAGACAGCGCTAGGGAGAGGGAGAGAGACAGGGAGAGGGAGAGGGTGAGAGAGAGTGAGAGGGAGAGGGGAGAGAGACAGCGCGAGGGAGGGGGAGAGAGACAGCACGAGGGAGAGAGAGAGACAGCACAAGGGAGAGTGAGAGAGACAGAGCGAGGGAGACGGAGAGGGAGAGAGCGCGAGGGAGACGGAGAGGGATAGCGCGTGAGGGAGACGGAGAGAGAGAGAGCCAGCGCGAGGGAGCGGGAGAGGGAGACAGCGCGAGGGAGAGGGAGAGAGACAGCGTGAGGGAGTGGGAGAGAGACAGTGCGAGGGGAGAGAGAGAGACAGAGCGAGGGAGAAAGAGAGAATGACAGTTAGGGAGAGGGAGAGAGACAGTGCGTAGGAGAGGGACAGCACGAGGGAGAGAGAGAGGGAGAAAGCGCGTTGGAGACGGAGAGAGCGTGACGGAGAGGGAGAGAGCGCGATGGAGGGGGAGAGAGCGCGACGGAGAGGGAGAGAGTGCTACGCAGAGGGAGAGAGCAAGATGGAGAGGGAGGGAGTGCGACGGAGAGGGAGGGAGACAGCGCAAGGGACAGGGAGAGAGACAGCGCAAGGGAGAGGGAGAGAGACAGCGCGAGGGAGAGGAAGAGAGACAGTGAGAGGGAGAGAGAAAGACAGCGCGAGGGAGAGGGAGAGAGAAACAGGGAGAGGGAGCGGGTGAGGGTGAGAGACAGCGCGAGAGAGAGGGAGAGGAACAGCGCGAGGGAGAGGGAGAGAGACAACGAGAGGGAGAGAGAGAGACAGCGTGAGGTTGAGGGAGAGAGAGACAGGAAGAGGGAGAAGCTGAGGGAGAGAGAAAGCGCGAGGGAGAGGGAGTGAGACAGCGCGAAGGAGAGGGAGAGCGACAGCGTGAGGGAGATAGAGAGAGGCAGCGTGAGGGAGAGGAAAAGAGACAGCGTGAGGGAGAGGTAGACAGAGCGTGAGGGAGAGGTAGAGAGAGTAACAGCACGAGGGAGAAGGAGAGAGAGAGAGACAGGGAGAGGGAGAGAGACAGCGCGAGAGACAGGGTGAGGGAGAGAGAGCGCGAGGGAGAGGGCGAGGGAGGGAGACAGTACGAGGGAGAGGGAGAGAGACAGCATGAGGGAGAGGGAGAGAGACAGCGCGAGGGAGAGGGAGAGAGACAGGGAGAGGGAGAGGGTGAGAGACAGAGTGAGGGAGAGGGTGAGGGAGAGAGACAGCACGAGGGAGAGGGAGAGAGAATGCGCGAGGAGAGGGAGAGTGAGAGAGACAGCACGAGGGAGAGGGAGAGAGACAGCACGAGGGACAGGGAGAGAGACAGCACAAGGGAGAGGGAGAGAGACAGCGCGAGGAAGAGGGAGAGAGACAGCGCAAGGGAGAGAGAGAGACAGATCGAGGGAGAAAGAGAGAAAGACAGTTAGGGAGAGGGAGAGAGACAGTGCGTAGGAGAGGGACAGCGTGAGGGAGAGAGAGAGAGAGAAAGCGCGTTGGAGATGGAGAGAGGCGTGACGGAGAGGGAGAGAGCGTGACGGAGGGGGAGAGAGCGCGACGGAGAGGGAGAGAGTGCTACGCAGAGGGAGAGAGCAAGATGGAGAGGGAGAGAGTGCGACGGAGAGGGAGGGAGACTGCGCGAGGGACAGGGAGGGAGAGAACACAAGGGAGAGGGAGAGAGACAGCGCAAGGGAGAGGAAGCGAGACAGTGAGAGGGAGAGAGAAAGACAGCGTGAGGGAGAGGGAGTGAGAAACGGAGAGGGAGCGGGTGAGGGAGAGAGACAGCGCGAGAGAGAGGGAGAGGAACAGCCTGAGGGAGAGGGAGAGAGACAACGAGAGGGAGAGAGAGAGACAGCGCGAGGGTGAGGGAGAGAGAGACAGGGAGAGGGAGAAGGTGAGGGAGAGAGACCGCGCGAAGGAGAGGGATAGAGACAGCGCGAAGGAGAGGGAGAGAGACAGCGCGAGGGAGATAGAGAGAGGCAGGGTGAGGGAGAGGAAAAGAGACAGCGTGAGGGAGAGGAAAAGAGACAGCATGAGGGAGAGGTAGAGAGAGTAACAGCACGAGGGAGAAGGAGAGAGAGAGAGAAAGGGAGAGGGAGAGGGAGAAACAGCGTGAGGGAGAGGGAGAGAGAGAGACAGGGAGAGGGAGAGATACAGCACGAAGGAGAGGGAGAGAGACAAGGAGAGGGAGGGGGAGAGAGACAGTGTGAGGGAGAGGGAGATAGAGAGAGACAGCGCGAGGGAGAGGGAGAGAGACAGCGCGAGGGAGAGCCAGATAGAGAGACGGGGAGAGGGAGAGGGAGAGAGACAGGGAGAGGGAGAGAGACAGCGCGAGAGACAGGGTGAGGGAGAGAGAGCGCGAGGGAGAGGGCGAGGGAGGGAGACAGCATGAGGGAGACGGCGAGGGAGAGAGAAAGGGAGAGGGAGAGGGAGAAACAGCGTGAGGGAGAGGGAGAGAGAGAGACAGGGAGAGGGAGAGATACAGCACGAAGGAGAGGGAGAGAGACAAGGAGAGGGAGGGGGAGAGAGACAGTGTGAGGGAGAGGGAGATAGAGAGAGACAGCGCGAGGGAGAGGGAGAGAGACAGCGCGAGGGAGAGCCAGATAGAGAGACGGGGAGAGGGAGAGGGAGAGAGACAGCACAAAGGAGAGGGAGAGAGACAGGGAGATGGAGAGAGACAGTGCGAGGGAGAGGGAGAGAGACAGGGAGAGGGAGGGAGAGAGACAGCACGAGGGAGAGGGAGAGAGAGACAGGGAGAGGGAGAGGGTGAGGGAGAGAGACAGCGCAAGGGAGATGGAGAGAGTCAGGAAGAGGGAGAGAGACAGCGCGAGGGAGAGGAAGAGAGACAGTGCAAGGGAGAGGGGAGAGACAGCGAGAGAGAGAGAGAGAGACAGTGCGAGGGTGCGGGAGAGAGAGACAGGGAGAGGGAGAGTGTAAGGGAGAGAGACAGCACGAGGGAGAGGGAGAGAGACAGCACGAGGGAGAGGGAGAGAGACAGGGGGAGGGAGAGAGCGCGAGGGAGAGGCAGAGAGACAGCAAGAGTGAGAGGGAGAGAGCGCGAGGGAGAGGGAGCGAGACAGCGCGAGGGAGAGAGAGAGAGGCAGTGTGACAGAGAGGAAGGGAGACAGCGCGAGGGAGAGGTAGACAGACAGCACGAGGGTGAGGTAGAGAGAGTAACAGCACGAGGGAGAAGGAGAGAGAGAGAGACAGGGAGAGGGAGAGAGACAGCGCGAAAGACAGGGCGAGGGAGAGAGAGCGCGAGGGAGACAGTGAGGGAGAGAGACAGCGTGAGGGAAACGGCGAGGGAGAGAGACAGCATGAGGGAGAGGGAGAGAGAGAAACAGCGTGAGGGAGAGGGAGAGAGAGAGACAGGGAGAGGGAGAGGAGAGAGACAGCACGAAGGAGAGGGAGAAAGACAAGGAGAGGGAGGGGGAGAGAGACGGCGCGAGGGAGAGTGAGAGAGACAGTGCGAGGGAGAGGGAGAGTGAGAGAGACAGCGCGAGGGAGAGGGAGACAGGGAGACGGAGACCTCGTGAGGGACAGGGCGAGGGACCACAACAGCGCGAGGGACAAGTACAGCTTGAGTGAGAGGGCGAAGGACAGGGACAGTGTGAGGGACAGGGCGAGGGACCAGGATAGCGCGAGGGACAGGGACAGGGCGAGGGAGAGGGACAGCGCGAGGGACAAGGACAGCTTGAGGACAGGGCGAGGGAGAGGGACAGCGCAAGGGACAGGGCGAGGGACCAGGACAGCGCGAGGGACAGGACGAGGGACCAGGACAGTGCGAGGGACAGGGACAGCGTGAGGGACAGGGCGAGGGAGAGGGACAGCGCGAGGGACAGGGAGAGGGAGAGGGAGATAGCACGAGGAACAGGGCGCGGGAGAGGGAGACAGCGTGAGGGGGAGGGAGAGGGAGAGAGAGTGCCAGGGAGAGGGAGAGAGAGCGTGAGGGAGAGGGAGAGGGGTAGATAGAGCGTGAGTGAGAGGGTGATAGACAGGGAGGGGAGAGGGGATGAGAGAGCGTGAGGGAGAGGGATACAGCGTGAGGGAGAGGGAGAGGGAGAGAGACAGCACGAGGGAGAGGGAGACAGACTGCGCGAGGGAGAGGGAGAGGGAGAGAGACAGCGCGAGGGAGAGGGAGAGTGACAGCGTGAGGGAGAGGGAGAGAGACAGCGCGAGGGAGAGGGTGAGAGACAGGGAGAGGGAGAGGGTGAGAGACAGTGAGAGGGAGAGAGACAGCACGAGGGAGAGAGAGAGAGACAGTACGAGGGAGAGGGAGAGAGACAGCACGAGGGAGAGGGAGAGAGACAGCGCGAGGGAGAGGGAGAGAGACAGGGAGAGGGAGAGGGTGAGAGACAGAGTGAGGGAGAGGGTGAGGGAGAGAGACAGCACGAGGGAGAGGGAGAGAGAATGCGCGAGGAGAGGGAGAGTGAGAGAGACAGCACGAGGGAGAGAGAGAGACAGCACAAGGGAGAGTGAGAGAGACAGAGCGAGGGAGACGGAGAGGGAGAGAGCGCGAGGGAGACGGAGAGGGATAGCGCGTGAGGGAGACGGAGAGAGAGAGAGCCAGCGCGAGGGAGCGGGAGAGGGAGACAGCGCGAGGGAGAGGGAGAGAGACAGCGTGAGGGAGTGGGAGAGAGACAGTGCGAGGGAGAGAGAGAGACAGAGCGAGGGAGAAAGAGAGAATGACAGTTAGGGAGAGGGAGAGAGGACAGTGCGTAGGAGAGGGACAGCACGAGGGAGGAGAGAGAGGGAGAAAGCGCGTTGGAGACGGAGAGAGCGTGACGGAGAGGGAGAGAGCGCGATGGAGGGGGAGAGAGCGCGACGGAGAGGGAGAGAGTGCTACGCAGAGGGAGAGAGCAAGATGGAGAGGGAGGGAGTGCGACGGAGAGGGAGGGAGACAGCGCAAGGGACAGGGAGAGAGACAGCGCAAGGGAGAGGGAGAGAGACAGCGCGAGGGAGAGGAAGAGAGACAGTGAGAGGGAGAGAGAAAGACAGCGCGAGGGAGAGGGAGAGAGAAACAGGGAGAGGGAGCGGGTGAGGGTGAGAGACAGCGCGAGAGAGAGGGAGAGGAACAGCGCGAGGGAGAGGGAGAGAGACAACGAGAGGGAGAGAGAGACAGCGTGAGGTTGAGGGAGAGAGAGACAGGAAGAGGGAGAAGCTGAGGGAGAGAGAAAGCGCGAGGGAGAGGGAGTGAGACAGCGCGAAGGAGAGGGAGAGCGACAGCGTGAGGGAGATAGAGAGAGGCAGCGTGAGGGAGAGGAAAAGAGACAGCGTGAGGGAGAGGTAGACAGAGCGTGAGGAGAGGTAGAGAGAGTAACAGCACGAGGGAGAAGGAGAGAGAGAGAGACAGGGAGAGGGAGAGAGACAGCGCGAGAGACAGGGTGAGGGAGAGAGAGCGCGAGGGAGAGGGCGAGGGAGGGAGACAGTACGAGGGAGAGGGAGAGAGACAGCATGAGGGAGAGGGAGAGAGACAGCGCGAGGGAGAGGGAGAGAGACAGGGAGAGGGAGAGGGTGAGAGACAGAGTGAGGGAGAGGGTGAGGGAGAGAGACAGCACGAGGGAGAGGGAGAGAGAATGCGCGAGGAGAGGGAGAGTGAGAGAGACAGCACGAGGGAGAGGGAGAGAGACAGCACGAGGGACAGGGAGAGAGACAGCACAAGGGAGAGGGAGAGAGACAGCGCGAGGAAGAGGGAGAGAGACAGCGCAAGGGAGAGAGAGAGACAGATCGAGGGAGAAAGAGAGAAAGACAGTTAGGGAGAGGGAGAGAGACAGTGCGTAGGAGAGGGACAGCGTGAGGGAGAGAGAGAGAGAGAAAGCGCGTTGGAGATGGAGAGAGCGTGACGGAGAGGGAGAGAGCGTGACGGAGGGGGAGAGAGCGCGACGGAGAGGGAGAGAGTGCTACGCAGAGGGAGAGAGCAAGATGGAGAGGGAGAGAGTGCGACGGAGAGGGAGGGAGACTGCGCGAGGGACAGGGAGGGAGAGAACACAAGGGAGAGGGAGAGAGACAGCGCAAGGGAGAGGAAGCGAGACAGTGAGAGGGAGAGAGAAAGACAGCGTGAGGGAGAGGGAGTGAGAAACGGAGAGGGAGCGGGTGAGGGAGAGAGACAGCGCGAGAGAGAGGGAGAGGAACAGCCTGAGGGAGAGGGAGAGAGACAACGAGAGGGAGAGAGAGAGACAGCGCGAGGGTGAGGGAGAGAGAGACAGGGAGAGGGAGAAGGTGAGGGAGAGAGACCGCGCGAAGGAGAGGGATAGAGACAGCGCGAAGGAGAGGGAGAGAGACAGCGCGAGGGAGATAGAGAGAGGCAGGGTGAGGGAGAGGAAAAGAGACAGCGTGAGGGAGAGGAAAAGAGACAGCATGAGGGAGAGGTAGAGAGAGTAACAGCACGAGGGAGAAGGAGAGAGAGAGAGAAAGGGAGAGGGAGAGGGAGAAACAGCGTGAGGGAGAGGGAGAGAGAGAGACAGGGAGAGGGAGAGATACAGCACGAAGGAGAGGGAGAGAGACAAGGAGAGGGAGGGGAGAGAGACAGTGTGAGGGAGAGGGAGATAGAGAGAGACAGCGCGAGGGAGAGGGAGAGAGACAGCGCGAGGGAGAGCCAGATAGAGAGACGGGGAGAGGGAGAGGGAGAGAGACAGGGAGAGGGAGAGAGACAGCGCGAGAGACAGGGTGAGGGAGAGAGAGCGCGAGGGAGAGGGCGAGGGAGGGAGACAGCATGAGGGAGACGGCGAGGGAGAGAGAAAGGGAGAGGGAGAGGGAGAAACAGCGTGAGGGAGAGGGAGAGAGAGAGACAGGGAGAGGGAGAGATACAGCACGAAGGAGAGGGAGAGAGACAAGGAGAGGGAGGGGGAGAGAGACAGTGTGAGGGAGAGGGAGATAGAGAGAGACAGCGCGAGGGAGAGGGAGAGAGACAGCGCGAGGGAGAGCCAGATAGAGAGACGGGGAGAGGGAGAGGGAGAGAGACAGCACAAAGGAGAGGGAGAGAGACAGGGAGATGGAGAGAGACAGTGCGAGGGAGAGGGAGAGAGACAGGGAGAGGGAGGGAGAGAGACAGCACGAGGGAGAGGGAGAGAGAGACAGGGAGAGGGAGAGGGTGAGGGAGAGAGACAGCGCAAGGGAGATGGAGAGAGTCAGGAAGAGGGAGAGAGACAGCGCGAGGGAGAGGAAGAGAGACAGTGCAAGGGAGAGGGGAGAGACAGCGAGAGAGAGAGAGAGAGACAGTGCGAGGGTGCGGGAGAGAGAGACAGGGAGAGGGAGAGTGTAAGGGAGAGAGACAGCACGAGGGAGAGGGAGAGAGACAGCACGAGGGAGAGGGAGAGAGACAGGGGGAGGGAGAGAGCGCGAGGGAGAGGCAGAGAGACAGCAAGAGTGAGAGGGAGAGAGCGCGAGGGAGAGGGAGCGAGACAGCGCGAGGGAGAGAGAGAGAGGCAGTGTGACAGAGAGGAAGGGAGACAGCGCGAGGGAGAGGTAGACAGACAGCACGAGGGTGAGGTAGAGAGAGTAACAGCACGAGGGAGAAGGAGAGAGAGAGAGACAGGGAGAGGGAGAGAGACAGCGCGAAAGACAGGGCGAGGGAGAGAGAGCGCGAGGGAGACAGTGAGGGAGAGAGACAGCGTGAGGGAAACGGCGAGGGAGAGAGACAGCATGAGGGAGAGGGAGAGAGAGAAACAGCGTGAGGGAGAGGGAGAGAGAGAGACAGGGAGAGGGAGAGGGAGAGAGACAGCACGAAGGAGAGGGAGAAAGACAAGGAGAGGGAGGGGGAGAGAGACGGCGCGAGGGAGAGTGAGAGAGACAGTGCGAGGGAGAGGGAGAGTGAGAGAGACAGCGCGAGGGAGAGGGAGACAGGGAGACGGAGACCTCGTGAGGGACAGGGCGAGGGACCACAACAGCGCGAGGGACAAGTACAGCTTGAGTGAGAGGGCGAAGGACAGGGACAGTGTGAGGGACAGGGCGAGGGACCAGGATAGCGCGAGGGACAGGGACAGGGCGAGGGAGAGGGACAGCGCGAGGGACAAGGACAGCTTGAGGACAGGGCGAGGGAGAGGGACAGCGCAAGGGACAGGGCGAGGGACCAGGACAGCGCGAGGGACAGGACGAGGGACCAGGACAGTGCGAGGGACAGGGACAGCGTGAGGGACAGGGCGAGGGAGAGGGACAGCGCGAGGGACAGGGAGAGGGAGAGGGAGATAGCACGAGGAACAGGGCGCGGGAGAGGGAGACAGCGTGAGGGGGAGGGAGAGGGAGAGAGAGTGCCAGGGAGAGGGAGAGAGAGCGTGAGGGAGAGGGAGAGGGGTAGATAGAGCGTGAGTGAGAGGGTGATAGACAGGGAGGGGAGAGGGGATGAGAGAGCGTGAGGGAGAGGGATACAGCGTGAGGAGAGGGAGAGGGAGAGAGACAGCACGAGGGAGAGGGAGACAGACTGCGCGAGGGAGAGGGAGAGGGAGAGAGACAGCGCGAGGGAGAGGGAGAGTGACAGCGTGAGGGAGAGGGAGAGAGACAGCGCGAGGGAGAGGGTGAGAGACAGGGAGAGGGAGAGGGTGAGAGACAGTGAGAGGGAGAGAGACAGCACGAGGGAGAGAGAGAGAGACAGTACGAGGGAGAGGGAGAGAGACAGCACGAGGGAGAGGGAGAGAGACAGCGCGAGGGAGAGGGAGAGAGACAGGGAGAGGGAGAGGGTGAGAGACAGAGTGAGGGAGAGGGTGAGGGAGAGAGACAGCACGAGGGAGAGGGAGAGAGAATGCGCGAGGAGAGGGAGAGTGAGAGAGACAGCACGAGGGAGAGGGAGAGAGACAGCACGAGGGACAGGGAGAGAGACAGCACAAGGGAGAGGGAGAGAGACAGCGCGAGGAAGAGGGAGAGAGACAGCGCAAGGGAGAGAGAGAGACAGATCGAGGGAGAAAGAGAGAAAGACAGTTAGGGAGAGGGAGAGAGACAGTGCGTAGGAGAGGGACAGCGTGAGGGAGAGAGAGAGAGAGAAAGCGCGTTGGAGACGGAGAGAGCGTGACGGAGAGGGAGAGAGCGTGACGGAGGGGGAGAGAGCGCGACGGAGAGGGAGAGAGTGCTACGCAGAGGGAGAGAGCAAGATGGAGAGGGAGAGAGTGCGACGGAGAGGGAGGGAGACTGCGCGAGGGACAGGGAGGGAGAGAACACAAGGGAGAGGGAGAGAGACAGCGCGAGGGAGAGGAAGCGAGACAGTGAGAGGGAGAGAGAAAGACAGCGTGAGGGAGAGGGAGTGAGAAACGGAGAGGGAGCGGGTGAGGGAGAGAGACAGCGCGAGAGAGAGGGAGAGGAACAGCCTGAGGGAGAGGGAGAGAGACAACGAGAGGGAGAGAGAGAGACAGCGCGAGGGTGAGGGAGAGAGAGACAGGGAGAGGGAGAAGGTGAGGGAGAGAGACCGCGCGAAGGAGAGGGATAGAGACAGCGCGAAGGAGAGGGAGAGAGACAGCGCGAGGGAGATAGAGAGAGGCAGGGTGAGGGAGAGGAAAAGAGACAGCGTGAGGGAGAGGAAAAGAGACAGCGTGAGGGAGAGGTAGAGAGAGTAACAGCACGAGGAGAAGGAGAGAGAGAGAGACAGGGAGAGGGAGAGAGACAGCGCGAGAGACAGGCCGAGGGAGAGAGAGCGTGAGGGAGAGGGCGAGGGAGAGAGACAGCGTGAGGGAGACGGCGACGGAGAGAGAAAGCGCGAGGGAGAGGGAGTGGGAGAAACAGCGTGAGGGAGAAGGAGAGAGAGAGACAGGGAGAGGGAGAGAGACAGCACGAAGGAGAGGGAGAGAGACAAGGAGAGGGAGGGGAGAGAGACAGTGTGAGGGAGAGGGAGATAGAGAGAGACAGTGCGAGGGAGAGGGAGAGAGACAGCGCGAGGGAGAGGAGAGGGAGAGACAGCGTGAGGGAGAGAGACAGCGTGAGGCCGAGGGAGAGAGAGAGCACAAGGGAGAGGGAGAGAGGGAGACAGCGTGAGTGACAGGGAGAGACACAGGCAGAGGGACAGAGACAGCACGAGGAAGAGGGAGAGAGAGACAGTGAGAGGGAGAGGGTGAGGGAGAGAGACAGCGCAAGGGAGAGCGAGAGGCAGCGTGACAGAGAGGAAGAGAGACAGCGCGCGGGAGAGGTAGACAGACAGCGCGAGGGTGAGGGAGAGAGAGTAACAGCTCGAGGGAGAAGGAGAGAGAGAGAGAGACAGGGAGAGGGAGAGAGACAGAGTGAGAGACAGGGCGAGGGAGAGAGAGCGCGAGGGAGAGGGCGAGGGAGAGAGACAGCATGAGGGAGACGGCGAGGGATAGAGACAGCGCAAGGGAGAGGGAGAGAGAGAAACAGCGCGAGGGAGAGGGAGAGAGAGAGACAGCGCGATTGAGAGGGCGAGAGATAGAGAGCGCAAGTGAGAGGGAGAGCGACAGCGTGAGTGTGTGGGAGAGGTAGAGAGATCGCGCGAGGGTGAGGGAGATAGAGAGACGGGGAGAGGGAGAGGGAGAGAGAAGGGAGAGGGAGAGGGAGAGAGACAGGGAGAGGGAGAGAGACAGGGAGAGGGAGAGGGAGAGAGACAACGCGAGGGTGAGGGAGAGAGAGCATGAGGGAGAGGAAGAGGGGGAGAGAGTGCGCGAGGGACAGTGAGAGGGAGATAGACAGTGTGAGGGTGAGGGACAGGGAGAGAGACAGCGTGAGGGAGAGGGAGAGAGACAGGGAGAGGGAGAGGGAGAGAAACCGCATGAGGGAGAGGGAGAGAGACAACGCGAGGGAGAGGGAGTGAGACAGCACCAGGGAGATGGAGATGGAGAGAGACAGCGCAAGGGGGAAGGAGAGGGAGAGAGACAGAGTGAGGGAGAGGGTGAGGGAGAGAGACAGCATGAGGGAGAGGGAGAGAGACTGCGCGAGGAGAGGGAGAGGGAGAGAGACAGCACGAGGGAGAGGGAGAGAGACAGCACGAGGGAGAGGGAGAGAGACAGCGCGAGGGAGAGGGAGAGAGACAGCGCTAGGGAGAGGGAGAGAGACAGGGAGAGGGAGAGGGTGAGAGAGAGTGAGAGGGAGAGGGAGAGAGACAGCGCGAGGGAGGGGGAGAGAGACAGCACGAGGGAGAGAGAGAGAGACAGCACAAGGGAGAGTGAGAGAGACAGAGCGAGGGAGACGGACAGGGAGACAGCGTGAGGGAGACGGAGAGGGATAGCGCGTGAGGGAGACGGAGAGAGAGAGAGCCAGCGCAAGGGAGAGGGACAGAGACAGTGTGAGGGAGAGGGAGAGAGACAGTGCGAGGGTGAGAGAGAGAGAGCGAGGGAGAAAGAGAGAAAGACAGTTAGGGAGAGGGAGAGAGACAGTGCGTAGGAGAGGGACAGCGCGAGGGAGAGAGAGAGAGAGAAAGCGCGTTGGAGACGGAGAGAGCGTGGCGGAGAGAGAGAGAGTGCGACGGAGGGGGAGAGTGCGCGACGGAGAGGGAGAGAGTGCTACGCAGAGGGAGAGAGCGAGATGGAGAGGGAGAGAGTGCGACGGAGAGGGTGGGAGACAGCGCGAGGGACAGGGAGAGAGACAGCGCAAGGGAGAGGGAAAGAGACAGCGCGAGGGAGAGGAAGAGAGACAGTGAGAGGGAGAGAGAAAGACAGCGCGAGGGAGAGGGAGAGAGAAACAGGGAGAGGGAGCGGGTGAGGAAGAGAGACATTGCGAGAGAGAGGGAGAGGAACAGCGTGAGGGAGAGGGAGAGAGACAACGAGAGGGAGAGAGAGAGACAGCGTGAGGTTGAGGGAGAGAGAGACAGGGAGAGGGAGAAGGTGAGGGAGAGAGAAAGCGCGAGGGAGAGGGAGTGAGACAGCGCGAAGGAGAGGGAGAGAGACAGCGTGAGGGAGATAGAGAGAGGCAGCGTGAGGGAGAGGAAAAGAGACAGCGTGAGGGAGAGGTAGACAGATAGCGTGAGGGAGAGCTAGAGAGAGTAACAGCACGAAGGAGAAGGAGAGAGAGAGAGACAGGGAGAGGGAGAGAGACGGCGCGAGAGACAGGGCGAGGGAGAGAGAGCGCGAGGGAGAGGGCGAGGGAGAGAGACAGCGTGAGGGAGACGGCGAGGGAGAGAGAAAGGGAGAGGGAGAGGGAGAAACAGCGTGAGGGAGAGGGAGAGAGAGAGACAGGGAGAGGGAGAGGGAGAGAGACAGCACAAAGGAGAGGGAGAGAGACAAGGAGAGGGAGGGGGAGAGAGACAGTGTGAGGGAGAGGGAGATAGAGAGAGACAGCGCGAGGGAGAGGGAGAGAGACAGCGCGAGGGAGAGGCAGATAGAGAGACGGGGAGAGGGAGAGGGAGAGAGACAGCACAAAGGAGAGGGAGAGAGACAGGGAGAGGGAGAGAGACAGTGCGAGGGAGAGGGAGAGAGACAGGGAGAGGGAGAGAGACAGCACGAGGGAGAGGGAGAGAGACAGGGAGAGGGAGAGAGACAGGGAGAGGGAGAGAGAGAGACAGCACGAGGGAGAGGGAGAGAGACAGCACGAGGGAGAGGGTGAGAGACAGGGGGAGGGAGAGAGCGCGAGGGAGAGGCTGAGAGACAGCACGAGTGAGAGGGAGAGAGCGCGAGGGAGAGGGAGCGAGACAGCGTGAGGGAGAGAGAGAGAGGCAGTGTGACAGAGAGGAAGGGAGACAGCGTGAGGGAGAGGTAGACAGACAGCGCGAGGGTGAGGTAGAGAGAGTAACAGCACGAGGGAGAAGGAGAGAGAGAGAGACAGGGAGAGGGAGAGAGACAGCGCGAAAGAAAGGGCGAGGGAGAGAGAGCGTGAGGGAGAGGGTGAGGGAGAGAGACAGCGAGAGGGAAACGGCGAGGGAGAGAGACAGCGTGAGGGAGAGGGAGAGAGAGAAACAGCGTGAGGGAGAGTGAGAGAGAGAGACAGGGAGAGGGAGAGGGAGAGGGAGAGAGACAGCACGATGGAGAGGGAGAAAGACAAGGAGAGGGAGGGGGAGAGAGACGGCGCGAGGGAGAGTGAGAGAGACAGTGCGAGGGAGAGGGAGAGGGAGAGAGACAGCGCGAGGGAGAGGGAGACAGGGAGACGGAGAGGGAGACGGAGACCTCGTGAGGGACAGGGCGAGGGACCAGAACAGCGCGAGGGACAAGTACAGCTTGAGTGAGAGGGCGAAGGACAGGGACAGTGTGAGGGACAGGGCGAGGGTCCAGGATAGCGCGAGGGACAGGGACAGGGCGAGGGAGAGTGACAGCGCGAGGGACAAGGACAGCTTGAGGGACAGGGCGAGGGAGAGGGACAGCGCAAGGGACAGGGCGAGGGACCAGGACAGCGCGAGGGACAGGGCGAGGGACCAGGACAGTGCGAGGGACAGGGACAGCGTGAGGGACAGGGCGAGGGAGAGGGACAGCGCGAGGGACAGGGAGAGGGAGAGGGAGATAGCGCGAGGAACAGGGCGCGGGAGAGGGAGACAGCGCGAGGGGGAGGGAGAGGGAGAGAGAGTGCGAGGGAGAGGGAGAGGGAGCGTGAGGGAGAGGGAGAGGGGGAGAGAGAGCGTGAGTGAGAGGGTGATAGACAGGGAGAGGGAGAGGGGAAGAGAGAGCGCAAGGGAAAGGGATATAGAGTGAGGGAGAGGGAGAGAGACAGCGTGAGGGAGAGAGAGAGGGACAGGGCGAGGGACAGATCGAAGGAGAGGGACAGCGCGAGGGAGAGGGAGAGGGAGAGACAGGGCGAGGGAGAGGGAGAGAAACAGCGTGAGGGAGAGGGAGAGAGACAGCACGAGTGAGAGGGAGAGAGAGACAGTGCGAGGGAGAGGGAGAGGGAGAGACAGCGTGAGGGAGAGAGACAGCACGAGGCAGAGGGAGAGAGACAGCGTGAGGGAGAGGGAGCGAGAGAGACAGCGTGAGTGACAGGGAGAGACACAGGCAGAGGGAGAGAGACAGCGCGAGGAAGAGTGAGAGAGAGACAGTGAGAGGGAGAGGGTGAGGGAGAGAGGCAGCGCAAGGGAGAGGGAGAGAGACAGCACGAGGGAGAGGGAGAGTGACAGCACGAGGGAGAGGGAGAGAGACAGCATGAGTGAGAGAGTGAGAGCGCGAGGGAGAGGGAACGAGACAGCACGTGGGAGAGAGAGAGGCAGCGTGACAGAGAGGAAGAGAGACAGCGCGCGGGAGAGGTAGACAGACAGCGCGAGGGTGAGGGAGAGAGAGTAACAGGTCGAGGGAGAAGGAGAGAGAGAGAGAAAGGGAGAGGGAGAGAGACAGAGCGAGAGAGAGCACGAGGGAGAGGGCGATGGAGAGAGACAGCATGAGGGAGACGGCGAGGGATAGAGACAGCGCAAGGGAGAGGGAGAGAGACAGGGAGAGGGAGAGAGACAGCGCAAGGGAGAGGAAGAGAGACAGCGCGAGGGAGAGGGGAGAGACAGCGAGAGGGAGAGAGAGAGACAGCGCGAGGGTGCCGGAGAGAGAGACAGGGAGAGGGAGCGTGTAAGGGAGAGAGACAGCACGAGGGAGAGGGAGAGAGACAGCACGAGGGAGAGGGAGAGAGACAGGGGGAGGGAGAGAGCGCGAGGGAGAGGCAGAGAGACAGCACGAGTGAGAGGGAGAGAGCGCGAGGGAGAGGAAGCGAGACAGCGCGAGGGAGAGAGAGAGAGGCAGTGTGACAGAGAGGAAGGGAGACAGCGCGAGGGAGAGGTAGACAGACAGCACGAGGGTGAGGTAGAGAGAGTAACAGCACAAGGGAGAAGGAGAGAGAGAGAGACAGGGAGAGGGAGAGAGACAGCGCGAAAGACAGGGCGAGGGAGAGAGAGCGCGAGGGAGAGGGTGAGGGAGAGAGACAGCGAGAGGGAAACGGCGAGGGAGAGAGACAGCGTGAGGGAGAGGGAGAGAGAGAAACAGCGTGAGGGAGAGGGAGAGAGAGAGACAGGGAGAGGGAGAGGGAGAGGGAGAGAGACAGCACGAAGGAGAGGGAGATAGACAAGGAGAGGGAGGGGGAGAGAGACGGCACGAGGGAGAGGGAGAGAGACAGTGCGAGGGAGAGGGAGAGAGACAGCGCGAGGGAGAGGGAGACAGGGAGACGGAGAGAGAGACGGTGACCTCGTGAGGGACAGGGCGAGGGACCAGAACAGCACGAGCGACAAGTACAGCTTGAGGGAGAGGGCGAAGGACAGGGGCAGTGTGAGGGACAGGGCGAGGGACCAGGATAGCGCGAGGGACAGGGACAGCGTGAGGGACAGGGCGAGGGAGAGGGACAGCGCAAGGGACAGGGCGAGGGACCAGGACAGCGCGAGGGACAGGGTGAGGGACCAGGACAGTGCGAGGGACAGGGACAGCATGAGGGACAGAGCGAGGGAGAGGGACAGCGCAAGGGACAGGGCGAGGGACCAGGACAGCGCGAGGGACAGGGTGAGGGACCAGGACAGTGCGAGGGACAGGGACAGCATGAGGGACAGGGCGAGGGTGAGGGACAGCGCGAGGGACAGGGAGACGGAGAGGGAGATAGCGCGAGGAACAGGGCGCGGGAGAGGGAGACAGCGCGAGGGGGAGGGAGAGGGAGAGAGAGTGCGAGGGAGAGGGCGAGGGAGAGAGACAGCATGAGGGAGACGGCGAGGGATAGAGACAGCGCGAGGGAGAGGGAGAGAGAGAAACAGCGCGAGGGAGAGGGAGAGAGAGAGACAGGGAGAGGGAGAGGGAGAGAGACAGCGTGAGGGAGACAGCGAGGGATAGACACAGCGCGAAGGAGAGGGCGAGAGACAAGGAGAGGGAGGGGGAGAGAGACAGCGCGAGGGTGACGGAGAGGGAGAGGGAGACAGCGTGAGGAACAGGGCGAGGGAGAGGGAGACAGCGCGAGGGAGAGTGAGGGGGAGACAGCACGAGGGAGTGGGAGAGGGAGACAGCACGAGGGAGAGGGAGAGGGAGACAGCGAGAGGGAGAGGAAGACAGTGCGACGGAGAGGGAGAGGGAGACAGCACGAGGGAGAGGGAGAGAGACAGCGCAAGGGAGAGAGAGAGGGAGACAAGGCGAGAGAGAGAGAGGGAGACAGCGTGAGGTAGAGGGTGAAAGACAGCACGAGGTAGAGGGAGAGAGACAGCACGAGGGAGAGGGAGAGAGACAGGGAGAAGGAGAGAGACAGCGCGAGGAGGAGGGAGAGAGACAGTATGAGGGAGAGGGAGAGAGACAGGGAGAGAGAGAGGGAGAGAGACAGGGAGAGGGGAGAGACAGCGCGAGGGAGAGAGAGAGGGAAAGAGCGCGAGGGAGAGGGGGAGAGAGAGCAGGAGGGAGAGGGTGATAGACAGCTCGAGGGAGAGGGAGAGGGGGAGAGAGAGCGCAAGGGAGAGGGAGATAGCATGAGGGAGAGGGAGAGAGACAGCGTGAGGGAGAGATAGAGGGACAGGGCGAGGGACAGATTGAAGGAGAGGGACAGTGTGAGGGAGAGGGAGAGAGACAGCACGAGGGAGAGGGAGAGAGACAACGCGAGAGAGAGGGAGAGAGAGAGACAACGCCACAGAGAAGGAGAGACACAGGAAGAGGGAGAGAGACAGCACGAGGGAGAGGATGATGGACAGCGCGAGGGAGAGGGTGAGGGGGAGAGAGAGCGCAAGGGAGAGGGAGATAGCATGAGGGAGAGGGAGAGAGACAGCGCGAGGGAGAGGGAGAGAGACAGCGTGAGGGAGAGGGAGAGAGAGACAGCGTGAGTGACAGGGAGAGACACAGGGAGAGGGAGAGAGACAGCGCGAGGGAGAGGGAGAGAGACAGCATGAGGGAGACGGCGAGGGATAGAGACAGCGCGAGGGAGAGGGAGAGAGAGAAACAGCGCGAGGGAGAGGGAGAGAGAGAGACAGGGAGAGGGAGAGGGAGAGAGACAGCGTGAGGGAGACAGCGAGGGATAGACACAGCGCGAAGGAGAGGGCGAGAGACAAGGAGAGGGAGGGGGAGAGAGACAGCGCGAGGGTGACGGAGAGGGAGAGGGAGACAGCGTGAGGAACAGGGCGAGGGAGAGGGAGACAGCGCGAGGGAGAGTGAGGGGGAGACAGCACGAGGGAGTGGGAGAGGGAGACAGCACGAGGGAGAGGGAGAGGGAGACAGCGAGAGGGAGAGGAAGACAGTGCGACGGAGAGGGAGAGGGAGACAGCACGAGGGAGAGGGAGAGAGACAGCGCAAGGGAGAGAGAGAGGGAGACAAGGCGAGAGAGAGAGAGGGAGACAGCGCGAGGTAGAGGGTGAAAGACAGCGCGAGGTAGAGGGAGAGAGACAGCACGAGGGAGAGGGAGAGAGACAGGGAGAAGGAGAGAGACAGCGCGAGGAGGAGGGAGAGAGACAGTATGAGGGAGAGGGAGAGAGACAGGGAGAGAGAGAGGGAGAGAGACAGGGAGAGGGGAGAGACAGCGCGAGGGAGAGAGAGAGGGAAAGAGCGCGAGGGAGAGGGGGAGAGAGAGCAGGAGGGAGAGGGTGATAGACAGCGCGAGGGAGAGGGAGAGGGGGAGAGAGAGCGCAAGGGAGAGGGAGATAGCATGAGAGAGAGGGAGAGAGACAGCGTGAGGGAGAGATAGAGGGACAGGGCGAGGGACAGATTGAAGGAGAGGGACAGTGTGAGGGAGAGGGAGAGAGACAGCACGAGGGAGAGGGAGAGAGACAACGCGAGAGAGAGGGAGAGAGAGAGACAACGCCACAGAGAAGGCGAGACACAGGAAGAGGGAGAGAGACAGCACGAGGGAGAGGGTGATAGACAGCGCGAGGGAGAGGGAGAGGGGGAGAGAGAGCGCAAGGGAGAGGGAGATAGCATGAGGGAGAGGGAGAGAGACAGCGCGAGGGAGAGGGAGAGAGACAGCGTGAGGGAGAGGGAGAGAGAGACAGCGTGAGTGACAGGGAGAGACACAGGGAGAGGGAGAGAGACAGCGCGAGGGAGAGGGAGAGAGACAGCACGAGTGAGAGGGAGAGAGAGAGACAGCGCGAGTGAGAGGGAGAGGGAGAGGTAGAGAGACCACGCAAGGAGAGGGAGAGAGAGAGAGACAGGGAGAGCGCGAGGGAGAGAGACGGGGAGAGGGAGAGAGACAGGGAGAGGGAGAGGGAGTGAGACAACACGAGGGTGAGGGAGAGGGAGAGAGACAGCATGAGGGAGAGGGATAGGGAGCATGAGGTAGAGGTAGAGAGAGCGTGAGGGAGAGCGAGGGGGGAGAGAGTGCGCGAGGGACAGTGAGAGTGAGATAGACAGCGCGAGGAACAGGGAGAGGGAAAGAGACAGCGCGAAGGAGAGGGAGAGGGAGAGAGACAGCGCGAGGGAGAGGGAGAGAGACAGCACGAGGGAGAGGGAGAGAGACAGCGCGAGGGAGAGGGTGAGAGACAGGGAGAGGGAGAGGGTGAGAGACAGTGAGAGGGAGAGAGACAGCACGAGGGAGAGAGAGAGAGACAGCACGAGGGAGAGGGAGAGAGACAGCGCGAGGGAGAGGGAGAGAGACAGCGCGAGGGAGAGGGAGAGAGACAGGGAGAGGGAGAGGGTGAGAGACAGAGTGAGGGAGAGGGTGAGGGAGAGAGACAGCATGAGGGAGAGGGAGAGAGACGGCGCAAGGAGAGGGAGAGGGAGAGAGACAGCATGAGGGAGAGGGAGAGAGACAGCATGAGGGAGAGGGAGAGAGACAGCGTGAGGGAGAGGGAGAGAGGCAGCGCGAGGGAGAGGGAGAGAGACAGTGCGAGGGAGAGAGAGAGACAGATCGAGGAAGAAAGAGAGAAAGACAGTTAGGGAGAGGGAGAGAGACAGTGCGTAGGAGAGGGACAGCGTGAGGGAGAGAGAGAGAGAGAAAGCGCGTTGGAGACGGAGAGAGCGTGACGGAGAGGGAGAGAGTGCTACGCAGAGGGAGAGAGCGCGATGGAGAGGGAGAGAGTGCGACGGAGAGGGAGGGAGAAAGCGCGAGGGACAGGGAGAGAGACAGCGCAAGGGAGAGGGAGAGAGACAGCGTGAGGGAGAGGAAGAGAGACAGTGAGAGGGAGAGAGAAAGACAGCGCAAGGGAGAGGGAGAGAGAAACAGGGAGAGGGATCGGGTGAGGGAGAGAGACAGCATGAGAGAGAGGGAGAGGAACAGCGCGAGGGAGAGGGAGAGAGACAACGAGAGGGAGAGAGAGAGACAGCGCGAGGGTGAGGGAGAGAGAGACAGGGAGAGGGAGAAGGTGAGGGAGAGAGAAAGCGCGAGGGAGAGGGAGAGAGACAGCGTGAAGGAGAGGGAGAGAGACAGTGTGAAGGAGAGGTAGAGAGACAGCTCGAGGGAGAGGTAGAGAGATTAACAGCACGAGGGAGAAGGAGAGAGAGAGAGACAGGGAGAGGGAGAGAGACAGCGCGAGAGACAGGGCGAGGGAGAGAGAGCGCGAGGGAGAGGGCGAGGGAGAGAGACAGCGTGAGGGAGACGGCGACGGAGAGAGAAAGCGCGAGGGAGAGGGAGTGGGAGAAACAGCGTGAGGGAGAGGGATAGAGAGAGACAGGGAGAGGGAGAGTGAGAGAGACAGCACGAAGGAGAGGGAGAGAGACAAGGAGAGGGAGGGGAGAGAGACAGTGTGAGGGAGAGGGAGATAGAGAGAGACAGTGCGAGGGAGAGGGAGAGAGACAGCGCGAGGGAGAGGGAGAGACAGCGTGAGGGAGAGAGACAGCGCGAGGCAGAGGGAGAGAGACAGCGCAAGGGAGAGGGAGAGAGAGAGACAGCGAGAGTGACAGGGAGAGACACAGGCAGAGGGAGAGAGACAGCACGAGGAAGAGGCAGAGAGAGACAGTGAGAGGGAGAGGGTGAGGGAGAGAGACAGCGCAAGGGAGAGGGATAGAGACAGCGCGAGGGAGAGGGAGAGTGACAGCATGAGGGAGAGGGAGAGAGACAGCACGAGTGATAGGGTGAGAGCGCGAGGGAGAGGGAGCGAGACAGCGCGTGGGAGAGAGAGAGGCAGCGTGACAGAGAGGAAGAGAGACAGCGCGCGGGAGAGGTAGACAGACAGCGCGAGGGTGAGGGAGAGAGAGTAACAGCTCAAGGGAGAAGGAGAGAGGGAGAGACAGGGAGAGGGAGAGAGACAGAGCGAGAAACAGGGCGAGGGAGAGAGAGCGCGAGGGAGAGGGAGAGGGAGAGAGACAGCATGAGGGAGACGGCGAGGGATAGAGACAGCGCGAGGGAAACGGAGAGAGAGAAACAGTGCGAGGGAGAGGGAGAGAGAGATACAGGGAGAGGGAGAGGGAGAGAGACAGCGTGAGGGGGACGGCGAGGGATAGAGACAGAGTGAAGGAGAGGGCGAGAGACAAGGAGAGGGAGGGGGAGAGAGAGCGCGAGGGTGAGGGAGACAGGGAGACGGAGAGGGAGAGGGAGACAGCACGAGGGACAGGGCGAGGGACAGGGTCAGCACGAGGGATAGGGCGAGGGACAGGGACAGCACGAGTGACAGGGCAAGGGACAGGGACAGAGCGAGGTACAGGGCAAGGGAGAGGGAAAGCGCGAGGGACAGGGTGAGGGAGAGGGAGACAGCATGAGGAACAGGGCGAGGGAGAGGGAGACAGCGCGAGGGATGGGGAGACAGCACGTGGGAGTGGGAGAGGGAGACAGCACGAGGGAGAGGGAGAGGGAGACAGCGAGAGGGAGAGGAAGACAGTGCGACGGAGAGGGAGAGGGAGACAGCACGAGGGAGAGGGAGACAGACAGCGCAAGGGAGAGTGAGAGGGAGACAGGGTGAGAGGGAGAGAGATGGAGACAGCGCGAGGAAGAGGGTGAGAGACAGCGCGAGGTAGAGGGAGAGAGACAGCACGAGGGAGAGGGAGAGAGACAGGGAGAGGGAGAGAGACAGCGCGAGGAGGAGGGAGAGAGACAGTATGAGGGAGAGGGAGAGAGACAGGGAGAGAGAGAGGGAGAGAGACAGGGAGAGGGGAGAGACAGCGCGAGGGAGAGAGAGAGAGAAAGAGCACGAGGGAGAGGGAGAGGGGGAGAGAGAGCACGAGGGAGAGGGTAATAGACAGCGCGAGGGCGAGGGAGAGGGGGAGAGAGAGCGCAAGGGAGAGGGAGATAGCATGAGGGAGAGGGAGAGAGACAGCGTGAGGGAGAGATAGAGGGACAGGGCGAGGGACAGATCGAAGGAGAGGGACAGTGTGAGGGAGAGGGAGAGAGACAGCGCGAGGGAGAGGGAGAGAGACAGCGTGAGGGAGAGGGAGAGAGAGACAGCGTGAGTGACAGGAAGAGACACAGGGAGAGGGAGAGAGTCAGCGCGAGGGAGGGAGAGAGACAGCACAAGTGAGAGGGAGAGAGAGAGACAGCGCGAGTGAGAGGGAGAGACAGAGAGTCAGCGCGAGTGAGAGGAAGAGAGACAGCGCAAGGGAGAGGGGGAGAGAGAGACAGCGTGAGTGAGAGGCAGAGGGAGAGAGACAGCGCAAGTAAGAGGAAGAGAGACAGCGCGAGGGAGAGGGGGAGAGAGAGACAGCGCGAGTGAGAGGGAGAGAGAGAGACAGTGCGAGTGAGAGGGAGAGAGAGAGAGACAGCGCGAGTGAGAGGGAGAGAGAGAGAGACAGCGCGAGTGAGAGGGAGAGAGAGAGACAGTGCGTGGGAGAGGGAGAGGTAGACAGACCGCGCAAGGGAGAGGGAGAGAGAGAGAGACAGGGAGAGGGGGAGGGAGAGAGACGGGGAGAGGGAGAGAGACAGGGAGAGGGAGAGGGAGAGAGACAATGCGAGGGTGAGGGAGAGGGAGAGAGACAGCGTGAGGGAGAGGGATAGGGTGCATGAGGTAGAGGTAGAGAGAGCGTGAGGGAGAGCGAGAGGGGGAGAGAGTGCACGAGGGACAGTGAGGGAGATAGACAGCGCGAGGGAGAGGGAGAGGGAGAGAGACAGCGTGAAGGAGAGGGAGGGGGAGAGAGACAGCGTGAGGGAGAGGGAGAGAGACAGAGCGAGGGAGAGGGAGAGAGACCGCGCGAGGGAGAGAGACAGCACGAGGGAGAGGGAGAGAGACAGCGCGAAGGAGAGGGAGAGAGACAGCGCGAGGGAGATAGAGAGAGGCAGCATGAGGGAGAGGAAAAGAGAAAGCATGAGGGAGAGGTAGACAGACAGCGTGAGGGAGAGGTAGAGAGAGTAACAGCACGAGGGAGAAGGAGAGAGAGAGAGACAGGGAGAGGGAGAGAGACAGCGCGAGAGACAGGGCGAGGGAGAGAGAGCGCGAGGGAGAGGGCGAGGGAGAGAGACAGCGTGAGGGAGACGGCGACGGAGAGAGAAAGCGCGAGGGAGAGGGAGTGGGAGAAACAGCGTGAGGGAGAGGGAGAGAGAGAGACAGGGAGAGGGAGAGGGAGAGAGACAGCACGAAGGAGAGGGAGAGAGACAAGGAGAGGGAGGGGAGAGAGACAGTGTGAGGGAGAGGGAGATAGAGAGAGACAGAGCGAGGGAGAGGGAGAGAGACAGCGCGAGGGAGAGGGAGAGACAGCGTGAGGGAGAGAGACAGCGTGAGGCAGAGGGAGAGAGACAGCGCAAGGGAGAGGGAGAGAGAGAGACAGCGTGAGTGACAGGGAGAGACACAGGCAGAGGGGGAGAGGCAGCGCGAGGAAGAGGGAGAGAGAGACAGTGAGAGGGAGAGGGTGAGGGAGCGAGACAGCGCAAGGGAGAGGGAGAGAGACAGCACGACGGAGAGGGAGAGTGACAGCACGAGGGAGAGGGAGAGAGACAGCACGTGGGAGAGAGAGAGGCAGCGTGACAGAGAGGAAGAGAGACAGCGCGCGGGAGAGGTAGACAGACAGCGCGAGGGTGAGGGAGAGAGAGTAACAGGTCGAGGGAGAAGGAGAGAGAGAGAGACAGGGAGAGGGAGAGAGACAGAGCGAGAGACAGGGCGAGGGAGAGGGAGTGAGACAACGCGAGGGTGAGGGAGAGGGAGAGAGACAGCATGAGGGAGAGGGATAGGGAGCGTGAGGTAGAGGTAGAGAGAGCGTGAGGGAGAGCGAGGGGGGAGAGAGTGCGCGAGGGACAGTGAGAGTGAGATAGACAGTGCGAGGAAGAGGGAGAGGGAAAGAGACAGCGCGAAGGAGAGGGAGAGGGAGAGAGACAGCGCGAGGGAGAGGGAGAGAGACAGCATGAGGGAGAGGGAGAGAGACTGCGCGAGGGAGAGGGAGAGGGAGAGAGACAGCACGAGGGAGAGGGAGAGAGACAGCGCGAGGGAGAGGGTGAGAGACAGGGAGAGGGAGAGGGTGAGAGACAGTGAGAGGGAGAGAGACAGCACGAGGGAGAGAGAGAGAGACAGCACGAGGGAGAGGGAGAGAGACAGCGCGAGGGAGAGGGAGAGAGACAGCGCGAGGGAGAGGGAGAGAGATAGGGAGAGGGAGAGGGTGAGAGACACAGTGAGGGAGAGGGTGAGGGAGAGAGACAGCATGAGGGAGAGGGAGAGAGACGGCGCAAGGAGAGGGAGAGGGAGAGAGACAGCACGAGGGAGAGGGAGAGAGACAGCATGAGGGAGAGGGAGAGAGACAGCGTGAGGGAGAGGGAGAGAGACAGCGCGAGGGAGAGGGAGAGAGACAGTGCGAGGGAGAGAGAGAGACAGATCGAGGAAGAAAGAGAGAAAGACAGTTAGGGAGAGGGAGAGAGACAGTGCGTAGGAGAGGGACAGCGTGAGGGAGAGAGAGAGAGAGAAAGCGCGTTGGAGACGGAGAGAGCGTGACGGAGAGGGAGAGAGTGCTACGCAGAGGGAGAGAGCGCGATGGAGAGGGAGAGAGTGCGACGGAGAGGGAGGGAGAAAGCGCGAGGGACAGGGAGAGAGACAGCGCAAGGGAGAGGGAGAGAGACAGCGCGAGGGAGAGGAAGAGAGACAGTGAGAGGGAGAGAGAAAGACAGCGCAAGGGAGAGGGAGAGAGAAACAGGGAGAGGGATCGGGTGAGGGAGAGAGACAGCACGAGAGAGAGGGAGAGGAATAGCGCGAGGGAGAGGGAGAGACAACGAGAGGGAGAGAGAGAGACAGCACGAGGGTGAGGGAGAGAGAGACAGGGAGAGGGAGAAGGTGAGGGAGAGAGAAAGCGCGAGGGAGAGGGAGAGAGACAGCGTGAAGGAGAGGGAGAGAGACAGTGCGAAGGAGAGGGAGAGAGACAGCGCGAGGGAGAGGTAGAGAGATTAACAGCACGAGGGAGAAGGAGAGAGAGAGAGACAGGGAGAGGGAGAGAGACAGCGCGAGAGACAGGGCGAGGGAGAGAGAGCGCGAGGGAGAGGGCGAGGGAGAGAGACAGCGTGAGGGAGATGGCGACGGAGAGAGAAAGCACGAGGGAGAGGGAGTGGGAGAAACAGCGTGAGGGAGAGGGATAGAGAGAGACAGGGAGAGGGAGAGTGAGAGAGACAGCATGAAGGAGAGGGAGAGAGACAAGGAGAGGGAGGGGAGAGAGACAGTGTGAGGGAGAGGGAGATAGAGAGAGACAGTGCGAGGGAGAGGGAGAGAGACAGCGCGAGGGAGAGGGAGAGAGACAGCGTGAGGGAGAGAGACAGCGCGAGGCAGAGGGAGAGAGACAGCGCAAGGGAGAGGGAGAGAGAGAGACAGCGAGAGTGACAGGGAGAGACACAGGCAGAGGGAGAGAGACAGCACGAGGAAGAGGCAGAGAGAGACTGTGAGAGGGAGAGGGTGAGGGAGAGAGACAGCGCAAGGGAGAGGGATAGAGACAGCGCGAGGGAGAGGGAGAGTGACAGCATGAGGGAGAGGGAGAGAGACAGCACGAGTGAGAGGGTGAGAGCGCGAGGGAGAGGGAGCGAGACAGCGCGTGGGGAGAGAGAGAGGCAGCGTGACAGAGAGGAAGAGAGACAGCGCGCGGGAGAGGTAGACAGACAGCGCGAGGGGTGAGGGAGAGAGAGTAACAGCTCAAGGGAGAAGGAGAGAGGGAGAGACAGGGAGAGGGAGAGAGACAGAGCGAGAAACAGGGTGAGGGAGAGAGAGCGCGAGGGAGAGGGAGAGGGAGAGAGACAGCATGAGGGAGACGGCGAGGGATAGAGACAGCGCGAGGGAAAGGGAGAGAGAGAAACAGTGCGAGGGAGAGGGAGAGAGAGATACAGGGAGAGGGAGAGGGAGAGAGACAGCGTGAGGGGGACGGCGAGGGATAGAGACAGCGTGAAGGAGAGGGCGAGAGACAAGGAGAGGGAGGGGGAGAGAGACAGCGCGAGGGTGAGGGAGACAGGGAGACGGAGAGGGAGAGGGAGACAGCACGAGGGACAGGGCGAGGGACAGGGTCAGCACGAGGGATAGGGCGAGGGACAGGGACAGCACGAGTGACAGGGCAAGGGACAGGGACAGCGCGAGGTACAGGGCAAGGGAGAGGGAAAGCGCGAGGGACAGGGTGAGGGAGAGGGAGACAGCATGAGGAACAGGGCGAGGGAGAGGGAGACAGCGCGAGGGATGGGGAGACAGCACGAGGGAGTGGGAGAGGGAGACAGCACGAGGGAGAGGGAGAGGGAGACAGCGAGAGGGAGAGGAAGACAGTGCGACGGAGAGGGAGAGGGAGACAGCACGAGGGAGAGGGAGACAGACAGCGCAAGGGAGAGTGAGAGGGAGACAGGGTGAGAGGGAGAGAGATGGAGACAGCGCGAGGAAGAGAGTGAGAGACAGCGCGAGGTAGAGGGGAGAGAGACAGCACGAGGGAGAGGGAGAAAGACAGGGAGAGGGAGAGAGACAGCGCGAGGAGGAGGGAGAGGAGACAGTATGAGGGAGAGGGAGAGAGACAGGGAGAGAGAGAGGGAGAGAGACAGGGAGAGGGGAGAGACAGCGCGAGGGAGAGAGAGAGGGAAAGAGCACGAGGGAGAGGGAGAGGGGGAGAGAGAGCACGAGGGAGAGGGTAATAGACAGCGCGAGAGGGAGAGAGAGCGCAAGGGAGAGGGAGATAGCATGAGGGAGAGGGAGAGAGACAGCGTGAGGGAGAGATAGAGGGACAGGGCGAGGGACAGATCGAAGGAGAGGGACAGTGTGAGGGAGAGGGAGAGAGACAGCGCGAGGGAGAGGGAGAGAGACAGCGTGAGGGAGAGGGAGAGAGAGACAGCGTGAGTGACAGGGAGAGACACAGGGAGAGGGAGAGAGTCAGCGCGAGGGAGGGAGAGAGACAGCACAAGTGAGAGGGAGAGAGAGAGACAGCGCGAGTGAGAGGGAGAGACAGAGAGTCAGCGCGAGTGAGAGGAAGAGAGACAGCGCAAGGGAGAGGGGGAGAGAGAGACAGCGTGAGTGAGAGGCAGAGGGAGAGAGACAGCGCAAGTAATAGGAAGAGAGACAGCGCGAGTGAGAGGGAGAGTGAGAGAGACAGCGCGAGTGAGAGGGAGAGAGAGAGACAGTGCGAGTGAGAGGGAGAGAGAGAGAGACAGCGCGAGTGAGAGGGAGAGAGAGAGAGACAGCGCGAGTGAGAGGGAGAGAGAGAGACAGCGCGTGGGAGAGGGAGAGGTAGAGAGACCGCGCAAGGGAGAGGGAGAGAGAGAGAGACAGGGAGAGGGGGAGGGAGAGAGACGGGGAGAGGGAGAGAGACAGGGAGAGGGAGAGGGAGAGAGACAACGCGAGGGTGAGGGAGAGGGAGAGAGACAGCGTGAGGGAGAGGGATAGGGTGCGTGAGGTAGAGGTAAAGAGAGCGTGAGGGAGAGCGAGAGGGGGAGAGAGTGCGCGAGGGACAGTGAGGGAGATAGACAGCGCGAGGGAGAGGGAGAGGGAGAGAGACAGCGTGAAGGAGAGGGAGGGGGAGAGAGACAGCGTGAGGGAGAGGGAGAGAGAGAGACAGAGCGAGGGAGAGGGAGAGAGACCGCGCGAGGGAGAGAGACAGCACGAGGGAGAGGGAGAGAGACAGCGCGAAGGAGAGGGAGAGAGACAGCGCGAGGGAGGTAGAGCGAGGCAGCATGAGGGAGAGGAAAAGAGAAAGCATGAGGGAGAGGTAGACAGACAGCGTGAGGGAGAGGTAGAGAGAGTAACAGCACGAGGGAGAAGGAGAGAGAGAGATTCAGGGAGAGGGAGAGAGACAGCGCGAGAGACACGGCGAGGGAGAGAGAGCGCGAGGGAGAGGCGAGGGAGAGAGACAGCGTGAGGGAGACGGCGACGGAGAGAGAAAGCGCGAGGGAGAGGGAGTGGGAGAAACAGCGTGAGGGAGAGGGAGAGAGAGAGACAGGGAGAGGGAGAGGGAGAGAGACAGCACGCAGGAGAGGGAGAGAGACAAGGAGAGGGAGGGGAGAGAGACAGTGTGAGGGAGAGGGAGATAGAGAGAGACAGAGCGAGGGAGAGGGAGAGAGACAGCGCGAGGGAGAGGGAGAGACAGCGTGAGGGAGAGAGACAGCGTGAGGCAGAGGGAGAGAGACAGCGCAAGGGAGAGGGAGAGAGAGAGACAGCGTGAGTGACAGGGAGAGACACAGGCAGAGGGGGAGAGGCAGCGCGAGGAAGAGGGAGAGAGAGACAGTGAGAGGGAGAGGGTGAGGGAGCGAGACAGCACAAGGGAGAGGGAGAGAGACAGCACGACGGAGAGGGAGAGTGACAGCACGAGGGAGAGGGAGAGAGACAGCACGTGGGAGAGAGAGAGGCAGCGTGACAGAGAGGAAGAGAGACAGCGCGCGGGAGAGGTAGACAGACAGCGCGAGGGTGAGGGAGAGAGAGTAACAGGTCAAGGGAGAAGGAGAGAGAGAGAGACAGGGAGAGGGAGAGAGACAGAGCGAGAGACAGGGCGAGGGAGAGAGAGCGCCAGGGAGAGGGCGAGGAAGAGAGACAGCATGAGGGAGACGGCGAGGGATAGAGACAGGGAGAGGGAGAGAGAGAAACAGCGCGAGGGAGAGGGAGAGACAGGGAAAGGGAGAGGGAGAGGGAGAGAGACAGCGTGAGGGAGACGGCGAGGGATAGACACAGCGCGAAGGAGAGGGCGAGAGACAAGGAGAGGGAGGGGGAGAGAGACAGCGCGAGGGTGAGGGAGACAGGGAGACGGAGAGGGAGAGGGAGACAGCATGAGGGACAGGGCGAGGGACAGGGACAGCATGAGGGATAGGGCGAAGGACAGGGACAGCACGAGTGACAAGGCGAGGGACAGGGACAGCACGAGGGACAGGGAGAGGGAGAGGTAGACAGCGTGAGGAACAGGGCGAGGGAGAGGGAGACAGCGCGAGGGAGAGTGAGGGGGAGACAGCATGAGGGAGTGGGAGAGGGAGACAGCACGAGGGAGAGGGAGAGGGAGACATTGAGAGGGAGAGGAAGACAGTGCGACGGAGAGGGAGAGGGAGACAGCACGAGGGAGAGGGAGAGAGACAGCGCAAGGGAGAGAGAGAGGGAGACAGCGCGAGGTAGAGGATGAAAGACAGCGCGAGGTAGAGGGAGAGAGACAGCACGAGGGAGAGGGAGAGAGACAGTATGAGGGAGAGGGAGAGAGACAGGGAGAGAGAGATGGATAGAGACAGGGAGAGGGGAGAGACAGCGCGAGGGAGAGAGAGAGGGAAAGGGCGCGAGGGAGAGGGTGAGGGGGAGAGACAGCACGAGGGAGAGGGAGAGTGACAGCACGAGGGAGAGGGAGAGAGACAGCACGAGTGAGAGGGTGAGAGCGCGAGGGAGAGGGAGCGAGACAGCGCGTGGGTGAGAGAGAGGCAGCGTGACAGAGAGGAAGGGAGACAGCGCGCGGGAGAGGTAGACAGACAGCGCGAGGGTGAGGGAGAGAGAGTAACAGCTCGAGGGAGAAGGAGAGAGAGAGAGACAGGGAGAGGGAGAGAGACAGAGCGAGGAGGAGGGAGAGAGACAGTATGAGGGAGAGGGAGAGAGACAGGGAGAGAGAGAGGGAGAGAGACAGGGAGAGGGGAGAGACAGCGCGAGGGAGAGAGAGAGGGAAAGAGCGTGAGGGAGAGGGAGAGGGGGGAGAGAGAGCACGAGGGAGAGGGTGATAGACAGCGCGACGGAGAGGGAGATGGGGAGAGAGAGCGCAAGGGAGAGGGAGATTGCATGAGGGAGAGGGAGAGAGACAGCGTGAGGGAGAGATAGAGGGACAGGGCGAGGGACAGATTGAAGGAGAGGGACAGTGTGAGGGAGAGGGAGAGAGACAGCGCGAGAGAGAGGGAGAGGGAGAGACAACACCACAGAGAAGGAGAGACACAGGAAGAGGGAGAGAGACAGCGCGAGGGAGAGGGAGAGAGACAGCGTGAGGGAGAGGGAGAGAGAGACAGCGTGAGTGACAGGGAGAGACACAGGGAGAGGGTGAGAGTCAGCGCGAGGGAGAGGGAGAGAGACAGCACGAGTGAGAGGGAGAGAGAGAGACAGCGCGAGTGAGAGGGAGAGAGAGAGTCAGCGCGAGTGAGAGGAAGAGAGACAGCGCAAGGGAGAGGGGGAGAGAGAGACAGCGTGAGTGAGAGGCAGAGAGAGAGAGACAGCGCAAGTGAGAGGAAGAGAGACAGCGCGAGGGAGAGGGGGAGAGAGAGACAGTGCGAGTGAGAGGGAGAGAGAGAGAGACAGCGCGAGTGAGAGGGAGAGAGACAGCGCGAGGGAGAGGGAGAGGGAGAGGTAGAGAGACCGCGCAAGGGAGAGGGAGAGAGAGAGAGACAGGGAGAGGGGGAGGGAGAGAGACGGGGAGAGGGAGAGAGACAGGGAGAGGGAGAGGGAGTGAGACAACGCTGAGGGTGAGGGAGAGGGAGAGAGACAGCGTGAGGGAGAGGGATAGGGAGCGTGAGGTAGAGGTAGAGACAGCGTGAGGGAGAGTGAGAGGGGGGAGAGAGTGCGCAAGGGACAGTGAGAGGGAGATAGACAGCGCGAGGAAGAGGGAGAGGGAGAGAGACAGCGCAAAGGAAAGGGAGAGGGAGAGAGACAGCACGAGGGAGAGGGAGAGAGACAGAGTGAGGGAGAGGGAGAGAGACCGCGCGAGGGAGACGGAGTGGGAGAAAGACAAGGCGAGGGAGAGGGAGAGGGAGTGAGACAGCGAGAGGGAGAGAGACAGCACGAGGGAGAGGGTGAGTGACAGCGTGAGGGAGAGGGAGCGGGAGAGAGACAGCGCGAGGGAGAGGGAGAGAGACAGCGCGAGGGAGAGGGAGAGGGAGAGAGACAGCACGAGGGAGAGGGAGAGAGACAGCGCGAGGGAGAGGGAGAGAAACAGCGCGAGGGAGAGGGAGAGAGACAGCGCGAGGGAGAGGGTGAGAGACAGGGAGAGGGAGAGGGTGAGAGACAGTGAGAGGGAGAGAGACAGCACGAGGGAGAGAGAGAGAGACAGCACGCGGGAAAGGGAGAGAGACAGCGCAAGGGACAGGGAGAGAGACAGCGCAAGGGAGAGGGAGAGAGACAGGGAGAGGCAGAGGGTGAGAGACCGTGTGAGGGAGAGGGTGAGGGAGAGAGACAGCACGAGGGAGAGGGAGAGAGACTGCGCGAGGAGAGGGAGAGGGAGAGAGACAGCACGAGGGAGAGGGAGAGAGACAGCGCGAGGGAGAGGGAGAGAGACAGCGCGAGGGAGAGGGAGAGAGACAGCGCGAGGGAGAGGGAGAGAGACAGTGCGAGGGAGAGAGAGAGACAGATCGAGGGAGAAAGAGAGAAAGACAGTTAGGGAGAGGGAGAGAGAAATTGCGTAGGAGAGGGACAGCGTAAGGGAGAGAGAGAGAGAGAAAGCGCGTTGGAGACGGAGAGAGCGTGACGGAGAGGGAGAGATCGCGACGGAGGGGTAGAGAGCTTGACGGAGAGGGAGAGAGACAGCGCGAGGGAGATAGAGAGAGGCAGCGTGAGGGAGAGGAAAAGAGACAGCATGAGGGAGAGGTAGACAGACAGCGTGAGGGAGAGGTAGAGAGAGTAACAGCACGAGGGAGAAGGAGAGAGAGAGAGACAGGGAGAGGGAGAGAGACAGCGTGAGAGACAGGGCGAGGGAGAGAGAGCGTGAGGGAGAGGGCGAGGGAGAGAGACAGCATGAGGGAGACGGCGACGGAGAGAGAAAGCGTGAGGGAGAGGGAGTGGGAGAAACAGCGTGAGGGAGAGGGAGAGAGAGAGACAGGGAGAGGGAGAGGGAGAGAGGCAGCATGAAGGAGAGGGAGAGAGACAAGGAGAGGGAGGGGAGAGAGACAGTGTGAGGGAGAGGGAGATAGAGAGAGACAGCGCGAGGGAGAGGGAGAGACAGCGTGAGGGAGAGAGACAGCGCGAGGCAGAGGGAGAGAGACAGCGCAAGGGAGAGGGAGAGAGAGAGACCGCGTGAGTGACAGGGAGAGACACAGGCAGAGGGGGAGAGACAGCGCAAGGGAGAGGGAGAGAGACAGCGCGAGGGAGAGGGAGAGTGACAGCACGAGGGAGAGGGAGAGAGACAGCACGAGTGAGAGGGTGAGAGAGCGAGGGAGAGGGAGCGAGACAGCACGTGGGAGAAAGAGGCAGCGTGACAGAGAGGAAGAGAGACAGCGCGCGGGAGAGGTAGACAGACAGCGCAAGGGTGAGGGAGAGAGAGTAACAGCTCGAGGGAGAAGGAGAGAGAGAGAGACAGGGAGAGGGAGAGAGACAGAGCGAGAGACAAGGCGAGGGAGAGAGAGCGCCAGGGAGAGGGCGAGGGAGAGAGACAGCATGAGGGAGACGGCGAGCGATAGAGACAGCGCGAGGGAGAGGGAGAGAGAGAAACAGCGCGAGGGAGAGGGAGAGAGAAAGACAGGGAGAGGGAGAGGGAGAGAGACAGTGTGAGGGAGACGGCGAGGGATAGACACAGCGCGAAGGAGAGGGCGAGAGACAAGGAGAGGGAGGGGGAGAGAGACAGCGCGAGGGTGAGGGAGAGGGAGAGGGAGACAGCGTGAGGAACAGGGCGAGGGAGAGGGAGGCAGCGCGAGGGAGAGTGAGGGGGAGACAGCACGAGGGAATGGGAGACGGAGACAGCACGAGGGAGAGGGAGAGGGAGACAGCGAGAGGGAGAGGAAGACAGTGCGACGGAGAGGGAGAGGGAGACAGCACGAGGGAGAGGGAGAGAGACAGCGCAAGGGAGAGAGAGAGGGAGACAAGGCGAGAGAGAGAGAGGGAGACAGCGCGAGGTAGAGGGTGAAAGACAGCGCGAGGTAGAGGGAGAGAGACAGCACGAGGGAGAGGGAGAGAGACAGGGAGAAGGAGAGAGACAGTGCGAGGAGGAGGGAGAGAGACAGTATGAGGGAGAGGGAGAGAGACAGGGAGAGAGAGAGGGATAGAGACAGGGAGAGGGGAGAGACAGCGCGAGGGAGAGAGAGAGGGAAAGAGCGCGAGGGAGAGGGAGAGGGGGAGGGAGAGGGGGAGAGAGAGCGCAAGGGAGAGGGAGATAGCATGAGGGAGAGGGAGAGAGACAGCGTGAGGGAGAGATAGAGGGACAGGGCGAGGGAGAGATTGAAGGAGAGGGACAGTGTGAGGGAGAGGGAGAGAGACAGCGCGAGGGAGAGGGAGAGAGACAACGCGAGAGAGAGGGAGAGAGAGAGACAACGCCACAGAGAAGGAGAGACACAGGAAGAGGGAGAGAGACAGCGCGAGGGAGAGGGAGAGAGACAGCGTGAGGGAGAGGGAGAGAGAGACAGCGTGAGTGACAGGGAGAGACACAGGGAGAGGGAGAGAGACAGCGCGAGGGAGAGGGAGAGAGACAGCACGAGTGAGAGGGAGAGAGAGAGACAGCGCAAGTGAGAGGGAGAGAGAGAGAGTCAGCGCGAGTGAGAGGAAGAGAGACAGCGCAAGGGAGAGGGGGAGAGAGAGACAGCGCGAGTGAGAGGCAGAGAGAGAGAGACAGCGCGAGGGAGAGGAAGAGAGACAGCGCGAGGGAGAGGGGGAGAGAGAGACAGCGCGATTGAGAGGGAGAGAGAGAGACAGTGCGAGTGAGAGGGAGAGAGAGAGAGACAGCGCAAGTGAGAGGGAGAGAGAGAGACAGCGCGAGTGAGAGGGAGAGGGAGAGGTAGAGAGACCACACAAGGGAGAGGGAGAGAGAGAGAGAGACAGGGAGAGCACGAGAGAGAGAGACGGGGAGAGGGAGAGAGACAGGGAGAGGGAGAGGGAGTGAGACAACGTGAGTGTGAGGGAAAGGGAGAGAGACAGCATGAGGGAGAGGGATAGGGAGCATGAGGTAGAGGTAGAGAGAGCGTGAGGGAGAGCGAGGAGGAGAGAGAGTGCGCGAGGGACAGTGAGAGGGAGATAGACAGCGCGAGGAAGAGGGAGAGGGAGAGAGACAGCGCGAAGGAGAGGGAGAGGGAGAGAGACAGCGCGAGGGAGAGGGAGAGGGAGAGGGAGAGAGACAGCACGAGGGAGAGGGAGAGAGACTGCGCGAGGGAGAGGGAGAGGAAGAGAGACAGCACGAGGGAGAGGGAGAGAGACAGCGCGAGGGAGAGGGTGAGAGACAGGGAGAGGGAGAGGGTGAGAGACAGTGAGAGGGAGAGAGACAGCACGAGGGAGAGAGAGAGAGACAGCACGAGGGAGAGGGAGAGAGACAGCGCGAGGGAGAGGGAGAGAGACAGCGCGAGGGAGAGGGAGAGAGACAGGGAGAGGAGAGGGTGACAGACAGAGTGAGGGAGAGGGTGAGGGAGAGAGACAGCATGAGGGAGAGGGAGAGAGACTGCGCGAGGAGAGGGAGAGGGAGAGAGACAGCACGAGGGAGAGGGAGAGAGACAGCATGAGGGAGAGGGAGAGAGACAGCGTGAGGGAGAGGGAGAGAGAGAGCGCGAGGGAGAGGGAGAGAGACAGCGTGAGGGAGAGGGAGAGAGTGCGAGGGAGAGACAGGGAGAGAGACAGCGCAAGGGAGAGGGAGAGAGAAACAGGGAGAGGGAGCGGGTGACGGAGAGAGACAGTGCGAGAGAGAGGGAGAGGAACAGCGCGATGGAGAGGGAGAGAGACAACGAGAGGGAGAGAGAGAGACAGCGCAAGGGTGAGGGAGAGAGAGACAGGGAGAGGGAAAAGGTGAGGGAGAGAGAAAGCGCGAGGGAGAGGGAGAGAGACAGCGCGAAGGAGAGGGAGAGAGACAGTGCGAAGGAGAGGGAGAGAGACAGCACGAGGGAGAGGTAGAGAGATTAACAGCACGAGGGAGAAGGAGAGGGAGAGAGACAGGGAGTGGGAGAGAGACAGCGCGAGAGACAGGGCGAGGGAGAGAGAGCGCGAGGGAGAGGGCAAGGGAGAGAGACAGCGTGAGGGAGACGGCGACGGAGAGAGAAAGCGCGAGGGAGAGGGAGTGGGAGAAACAGCGTGAGGGAGAGGGATAGAGAGAGACAGGGAGAGGGAGAGGGAGAGAGACAGCACGAAGGAGAGGGAGAGAGACAAGGAGAGGGAGGGGAGAGAGACAGTGTGAGGGAGAGGGAGATAGAGAGAGACAGCACGAGGGAGAGGGAGAGAGACAGCGCAAGGGAGAGGGAGAGACAGCGTGAGGGAGAGAGAGACAGCGCAAGGGTGAGGGAGAGAGAGACAGGGAGGGTAGAAGGTGAGGGAGAGAGAAAGCGCGAGGGAGAGGGAGAGAGACAGCGCGAGGGAGAGGGAGAGAGACAGCGCGAGGCAGAGGGAGAGAGACAGCGCAAGGGAGAGGGAGAGAGAGAGACATCGTGAGTGACAGGGAGAGACACAGGCAGAGGGAGAGAGACAGCACGAGGAAGAGGCAGAGAGAGACAGTGAGAGGGAGAGGGTGAGGGAGAGAGACAGCGCAAGGGAGAGGGATAGAGACAGCGCAAGGGAGAGGGAGAGTGACAGCACGAGGTAGAGGGAGAGAGACAGCACGAGTGAGAGGGTGAGAGCGCGAGGGAGAGGGAGCGAGACAGCGCGTGGGAGAGAGAGAGGCAGCGTGACAGAGAGGAAGAGAGACAGCGCGCGGGAGAGGTAGACAGACAGCGCGAGGGTGAGGGAGAGAGAGTAACAGCTCAAGGGAGAAGGAGAGAGAGAGAGAGACAGGGAGAGGGAGAGAGACAGAGCGAGAAACAGGGCGAGGGAGAGAGAGCGCGAGGGAGAGGGAGAGGGAGAGAGACAGCATGAGGGAGACGGCGAGGGATAGAGACAGTGCGAAGGAGAGGGAGAGAGAGAAACAGTGCGAGGGAGTGGGAGAGAGTGCTACGCAGAGGGAGAGAGCGCGATGGAGAGGGAGAGAGTGCGACGGAGAGGGAGGGAGAAAGCGCGAGGGACAGGGAGAGAGACAGCGCAAGGGAGAGGGAGAGAGAAACAGGGAGAGGGAGCGGGTGACGGAGAGAGACAGTGCGAGAGAGAGGGAGAGGAACAGCGCGATGGAGAGGGAGAGAGACAACGAGAGGGAGAGAGAGAGACAGCGCAAGGGTGAGGGAGAGAGAGACAGGGAGAGGGAGAAGGTGAGGGAGAGAGAAAGCGCGAGGGAGAGGGAGAGAGACAGCGCAAGGGAGAGGGAGAGAGAGAGACAGCGTGAGTGACAGGGAGAGACACAGGCAGAGGGAGAGAGACAGCACGAGGAAGAGGCAGAGAGAGACAGTGAGAGGGAGAGGGTGAGGGAGAGAGACAGCGCAAGGGAGAGGGATAGAGACAGCGCGAGGGAGAGGGAGAGTGACAGCACGAGGGAGAGGGAGAGAGACAGCACGAGTGAGAGGGTGAGAGCGCGAGGGAGAGGGAGCGAGACAGCGCGTGGGAGAGAGAGAGGCAGCGTGACAGAGAGGAAGAGAGACAGCGCGCGGGAGAGGTAGACAGACAGCGCGAGGGTGAGGGAGAGAGAGTAACAGCTCAAGGGAGAAGGAGAGAGAGAGAGACAGGGAGAGGGAGAGAGACAGAGCGAGAAACAGGGCGAGGGAGAGAGAGCGCGAGGGAGAGGGAGAGGGAGAGAGACAGCATGAGGGAGACGGCGAGGGATAGAGACAGCGCGAGGGAGAGGGAGAGAGAGAAACAGTGCGAGGGAGAGGGAGAGAGAGATACAGGGAGAGGGAGAGGGAGAGAGACAGCGTGAGGGGGACGGCGAGGGATAGTGACAGCGTGAAGGATAGGGCGAGAGACAAGGAGAGGGAGGGGGAGAGAGACAGCGCGAGGGTGAGGGAGACAGGGAGACGGAGAGGGAGAGGGAGACAGCACGAGCGACAGGGCGAGGGACAGGGTCAGCACGAGGGATAGGGCGAGGGACAGGGACAGCACGAGTGACAGGGCAAGGGACAGGGACAGCGCGAGGTACAGGGCAAGGGAGAGGGAAAGCGCAGGGGACAGGGTGAGGGAGGGGGAGACAGCACGAGGGAGTGGGAGAGGGAGACAGCACGAGGGAGAGGGAGAGGGAGACAGCGAGAGGGAGAGGAAGACAGTGCGACGGAGAGGGAGAGGGAGACAGCACGAGGGAGAGGGAGAGAGACAGCGCAAGGGAGAGTGAGAGGGAGACAGGGTGAGAGGGAGAGAGAAGGAGACAGCGTGAGGAAGAGGGTGAGAGACAGCGCGAGGTAGAGGGAGAGAGACAGCACGAGGGAGAGGGAGAGAGACAGCGCGAGGAGCAGGGAGAGAGACAGTATGAGGGAGAGGGAGAGAGACAGGGAGAGAGAGAGGAAGAGAGACAGGGAGAGGGGAGAGACAGCGCGAGGGAGAGAGAGAGGGAAAGAGCACGAGGGAGAGGGAGAGGGGGAGAGAGAGCACGAGGGAGAGGGTAATAGACAGCGCGAGGGTGAGTGAGAGGGGGAGAGAGAGCGCAAGGGAGAGGGAGATAGCATGAGGGAGAGGGAAGAGACAGCGTGAGGGAGAGATAGAGGGACAGGGCGAGGGACAGATCGAAGGAGAAGGACAGTGTGAGGGAGAGGGAGAGAGACAGGGAGAGGGAGAGAGACAGCGTGAGGGAGAGGGAGAGAGAGACAGCATGAGTGACAGGGAGAGACACAGGGAGAGGGAGAGAGTCAGCGCGAGGGAGGGAGAGAGACAGCACGAGTGAGAGGGAGAGAGAGAGACAGCGCGAGTGAGAGGGAGAGACAGAGAGTCAGCGCGAGTGAGAGGAAGAGAGACAGCGCAAGGGAGAGGGGGAGAGAGAGGCAGCGTGAGTGAGAGGCAGAGGGAGAGAGACAGCGCAAGTAAGAGGAAGAGAGACAGCGCGAGGGAGAGGGGGAGAGAGAGACAGCGCGAGTGAGAGGGAGAGAGAGAGACAGTGCGAGTGAGAGGAAGAGAGAGAGAGACAGCGTGAGTGAGAGGGAGAGAGAGAGAGACAGCGCGAGTGAGAGGGAGAGAGAGAGACAGCGCGTGGGAGAGGGAGAGGTAGAGAGACCGCGCAAGGGAGAGGGAGAGAGAGAGAGACAGGGAGAGGGGGAGGGAGAGAGACGGGGAGAGGGAGAGAGACAGGGAGAGGGAGAGGGAGAGAGACAACGCGAGGGTGAGGGAGAGGGAGAGAGACAGCGTGAGGGAGAGGGATAGGGAGCGTGAGGTAGAGGTAGAGAGAGCGTGAGGGAGAGCGAGAGGGGGAGAGAGTTCGCGAGGGACAGTGAGAGGGAGATAGACAGCGTGAGGGAGAGGGAGAGGGAGAGAGACAGCGTGAAGGAGAGGGAGGGGGAGAGAGACAGCGCGAGGGAGAGGGAGAGAGACAGAGCGAGGGAGAGGGAGAGAGACCGCGTGAGGGAGAGGGAGTGGGAGGAAGACAAGGCGAGGGAGAGGGAGAGGGAGTGAGACAGCGAGAGGGAGAGGGAGAGACAGCACGAGGGAGAGGGAGAGTGACAGCGTGAGGGAGAGGGAGAGGGAGAGAGACAGCGCGAGGGAGAGGGAGAGGGAGTGAGACAGCATGAGGGAGAGGGAGAGAGACTGCACGAGGGAGAGGGAGAGGGAGAGAGACAGCACGAGGGAGAGGGAGAGAGACAGCGCGAGGGAGAGGGAGAGAGACAGTGCGAGGGAGAAGGTGAGAGACAGGGAGAGGGAGAGGGTGAGAGACAGTGAGAGGTAGAGAGACAGCACGAGGGAGAGAGAGAGAGACAGCACGAGGGAGAGGGAGAGAGACAGCGTGAGGGAGAGGGAGAGAGACAGCGCGAGGGAGAGGGAGAGAGACAGGGAGAGGGAGAGGGTGAGAGACAGAGTGAGGGAGAGGGTGAGGGAGAGAGACAGCACGAGGGAGAGGGAGAGAGACTGCGCGAGGAGAGGGAGAGGGAGAGAGACAGCACGAGGGAGACGGAGAGAGACAGCGCGAGGGAGAGGGAGAGAGACAGCGCGAGGGAGAGGGAGAGAGACAGCGCGAGGTAGAGGGAGAGAGACAGCGCGAGGGAGAGAGAGAGACAGATCGAGGGAGAAAGAGAGAAAGACAGTTAGGGAGAGGGAGAGAGACAGTGCGTAGGAGAGGGACAGCGTGAGGGAGAGAGAGAGAGAGAAAGCGCGTTGGAGACGGAGAGAGCGTGACGGAGAGGGAGAGAGCGCGACGGAGGGGGAGAGAGTGCGACGGAGAGGGAGAGAGTGCTACACAGAGGGAGAGAGCGCGATGGAGAGGGAGAGAGTGCAACGGAGAGGGAGGGAGACAGCGCGAGGGACAGGGAGAGAGACAGTGCAAGGGAAGGGAGAGAGACAGCGCGAGGGAGTGGAAGAGAGACAGTGAGAGGAAGAGAGAAAGACAACGTGAGGGAGAGAGAGAGAGAAACAGGGAGAGGGAGTGGGTGAGGGAGAGAGACAGCGCGAGAGAGAGGGAGAGGAACAGCGCGAGGGAGAGGGAGAGAGACAACGAGAGGGAGAGGGAGAGAGACAGCACGAGGGAGATAGAGAGAGGCAGCGTGAGGGAGAGGAAAAGAGACAGCGTGAGGGAGAGGTAGACCGACAGCGTGAGGGAGAGGTAGAGAGAGTAACAGCACGAGGGAGAAGGAGAGAGAGAGAGACGGAGAGGGAGAGAGACAGCGCGAGAGACAGGGCGAGGGAGCGAGAGCGCGAGGGAGAGGGCGAGGGAGAGAGACAGCGTGAGGGAGACGGCGACGGAGAGAGAAAGCGCGAGGGAGAGAGAGTGGGAGAAACAGCATGAGGGAGAGGGAGAGAGAGAGACAGGGAGAGGGAGAGGGAGAGAGACAGCACGAAGGAGAGGGAGAGAGACAAGGAGAGGGAGGGGAGAGAGACAGTGTGAGGGAGAGGGAGATAGAGAGAGACAGCGCGAGGGAGAAGGAGAGAGACAGCGTGAGGGAGAGGGAGAGGGAGAGACAGCGTGAGGGAGAGAGACAGCGTGAGGGAGAGGGAGAGAGACAGTGCAAGGGAGAGGGAGAGAGAGAGACAGCGTGAGTGACAGGGAGAGACACAGGCAGAGGGGGAGAGACAGCGCGAGGAAGAGGGAGAGTGAGACAGTGAGAGGGAGAGGGAGAGGGAGAGAGACAGCGCAAGGGAGAGGGAGAGAGACAGCGCAAGGGAGAGGGAGAGTGACAGCACGAGGGAGAGGGAGAGAGACAGCACGAGTGAGAGGGTGAGAGCGCGAGGGAGAGGGAGCGAGACAGCGCGTGGGAGAGAGAGAGGCAGAGTGACAGAGAGGAAGAGAGACAGCGCGTGGGAGAGGTAGACAGACAGCGCGAGGGTGAGGGAGAGAGACAGTGAGAGGGAGAGAGAAAGACAGCGCGAGGGAGAGGGCGTGAGAAACAGGGAGAGGGAGCGGGTGACGGAGAGAGACAGCGCGAGAGAGAGGGAGAGGAACAGCGCGAGGGAGAGGGAGAGAGACAACGAGAGGGAGAGAGAGAGACAGCGCGAGGGTGTGGGAGAGAGAGACAGGGAGAGGGAGAAGGTGAGGGAGAGAGAAAGCGCGAGGGAGAGGGAGAGAGACAGCGCAAAGGAGAGGGAGAGAGACAGCGCGAAGGAGAGGGAGAGAGACAGCGCGAGGGAGATAGAGAGAGGCAGGGTGAGGGAGAGGAAAAGAGACAGCGTGAGGGAGAGGAAAAGAGACAGCGTGAGGGAGAGGTAGAGAGAGTAACAGCACGAGGGAGAAGGAGAGAGACAGGGAGAGGGAGAGAGACAGCGCGAGAGACAGGGCGAGGGAGAGAGAGCGCGAGGGAGAGGGCGAGGGAGAGAGACAGCGTGAGGGAGACGGCAACGGAGAGAGAAAGCGCGAGGGAGAGCGAGGGGGAGAAACTGCGTGAGGGAGAGGGAGAGAGAGAGACAGGGAGAGGGAGAGAGACAGCACGAAGGAGAGGGAGAGAGACAAGGAGAGGGAGGGGAGAGAGACAGTGTGAGGGACAGGGAGATAGAGAGAGACAGCGCGAGGGAGAGGGAGAGAGACAGCGCGAGGGAGAGGGAGAGACAGCGTGAGGGAGAGAGACATCGCGAGGCAGAGGTAGAGAGAGAGCGCAAGGGAGAGGGAGAGGCAGAGACAGCATGAGTGACAGGGAGAGACACAGGCAGAGGGAGAGAGACAGCGCGAGGAAGAGGGAGAGAGAAACAGTGAGAGGGAGAGGGTGAGGGAGAGAGACAGCGCAAGGGAGAGGGAGAGAGACAGCGCAAGGGAGAGAGAGAGACAGATCGAGGGAGAAAGAGAGAAATACTGTTAGGGAGAGGGAGCGAGACAGTGCGTAGGAGAGGGACAGCGTGAGGGAGAGAGAGAGAGAGAAAGCGCGTTGGAGATGGACAGAGTGTGACGGAGAGGGAGAGAGTGCTACGCTGAGGGAGAGAGCGCGATGGAGAGGGAGAGAGTGCGACGGAGAGGGAGGGAGACAGCGCGAGGGACAGGGAGAGAGACAGCGCAAGGGAGAGGGAGAGAGACAGCGCGAGGGAGAGGAAGAGAGACAGTGAGAGGGAGAGAGAAAGACAGCGTGAGGGAGAGGGAGAGAGAAACAGGGAGAGGGAGCGGGTGAGGGAGAGAGCCAGCGCGAGAGAGAGAGGGAGAGGAACAGCGCGAGGGAGAGGGAGAGAGACAACGAGAGGGAGAGAGAGAGACAGCGCGAGAGTGAGGGAGAGAGAGACAGGGAGAGGGAGAAGGTGAGGGAGAGAGAAAGCGCGAGGGAGAGGGATAGAGACAGCGCGAAGGAGAGGGAGAGAGACAGCGCGAAGGAGAGGGAGAGAGACAGCACGAGGGAGATAGAGGCAGCGTGAGGGAGAGGAAAAGAGACAGCGTGAGGGAGAGGTAGACCGACAGCGTGAGGGAGAGGTAGAGAGAGTAACAGCACGAGGGAGAAGGAGAGAGAGAGAGACGGAGAGGGAGAGAGACAGCGCGAGAGACAGGGCGAGGGAGCGAGAGCGCGAGGGAGAGGGCGAGGGAGAGAGACAGCGTGTGGGAGACGGCGACGGAGAGAGAAAGCGCGAGGGAGAGAGAGAGGGAGAAACAGCATGAGGGCGAGGGAGAGAGAGAGACAGGGAGAGAGCGAGGGAGAGGGAGAGAGACAGCACGAAGGAGAGGGAGAGAGACAAGGAGAGGGAGGGGAGAGAGACAGTGTGAGGGAGAGGGAGATAGAGAGAGACAGCGCGAGGGAGAGGGAGAGAGACAGCGTGAGGGAGAGGGAGAGGGAGAGACAGCGTGAGGGAGAGAGACAGCGCAAGGGAGAGGGAGAGAGAGAGACAGCGTGAGTGACAGGGAGAGACACAGGCAGAGGGGGAGAGACAGCGCGAGGAAGAGGGAGAGAGAGACAGTGAGAGGGAGAGGGATTGGGAGAGAGACAACGCAAGGGAGAGGGAGAGAGACAGCGCAAGGGAGAGGGAGAGTGACAGCACGAGGGAGAGGGAGAGAGACAGCACGAGTGAGAGGGTGAGAGCACGAGGGAGAGGGAGCGAGACAGCGCGTGGGAGAGAGAGAGGCAGAGTGACAGAGAGGAAGAGAGACAGCGCACGGGAGAGGTAGACAGACAGTGCGAGGGTGAGGGAGAGAGACAGTGAGAGGGAGAGAGAAAGACAGCGCGAGGGAGAGGGCGTGAGAAACAGGGAGAGGGAGCGGGTGAGGGAGAGAGACAGCGCGAGAGAGAGGGAGAGGAACAGCGCGAGGGAGAGGGAGAGAGACAACGAGAGGGAGAGAGAGAGACAGCGCGAGGGTGTGGGAGAGAGAGACAGGGAGAGGGAGAAGGTGAGGGAGAGAGAAAGCGAGAGGGAGAGAGACAGCGCGAAGGAGAGGGAGAGAGACAGCGCGAAGGAGAGGGAGAGAGACAGCGCGAGGGAGATAGAGAGAGGCAGGGTGAGGGAGAGGAAAAGAGACAGCGTGAGGGAGAGGTAGAGAGAGTAACAGCACGAGGGAGAAGGAGAGAGACAGGGAGAGGGAGAGAGACAGCGCGAGAGACAGGGCGAGGGAGAGAGCGTGAGGGAGAGGGCGAGGGAGAGAGACAGCGTGAGGGAGACGGCAACTGAGAGAGAAAGCGCGAGGGAGAGGGAGGGGGAGAAACAGCGTGAGGGAGAGGGAGAGAGAGAGACAGGGAGAGGGAGAGAGACAGCACGAAGGAGAGGGAGAGAGACAAGGAGAGGGAGGGGAGAGAGACAGTGTGAGGGACAGGGAGATAGAGAGAGACAGCGCGAGGGAGAGGGAGAGAGACAGCGCGAGGGAGAGGGAGAGACAGCGTGAGGGAGAGAGACCGCGCGAGGCAGAGGGAGAGAGAGAGCGCAAGGGAGAGGGAGAGAGAGAGACAGTGTGAGTGACAGGGAGAGACACAGGCAGAGGGAGAGAGACAGCGCGAGGAAGAGGGAGAGAGAAACAGTGAGAGGGAGAGGGTGAGGGAGAGAGACAGCGCAAGGGAGAGGGAGAGAGACAGCGCGAGGGAGAGAGAGAGACAGATCGAGGGAGAAAGAGAGAAATACTGTTAGGGAGAGGGAGCGAGACAGTGCGTAGGAGAGGGACAGCGTGAGGGAGAGAGAGAGAGAGAAAGCGCGTTGGAGATGGACAGAGTGTGACGGAGAGGGAGAGAGCGCGACGGAGGGGGAGAGAGCGTGACGGAGAGGGAGAGAGTGCTACGCAGAGGGAGAGAGCGCGATGGAGAGGGAGAGAGTGCGACAGAGAGGGAGGGAGACAGCGCGAGGGACAGGGAGAGAGACAGGCAGAGGGGGAGAGACAGCGTGAGGAAGAGGGAGAGAGAGACAGTGAGAGGGAGAGGGTGAGGGAGCGAGACAGCGCAAGGGAGAGGGAGAGAGACAGCGCGAGGGAGAGGGAGAGAGAGACAGGGAGAGGGAGAAGGTGAGGGAGAGAGAAAGCGAGAGGGAGAGAGACAGCGCGAAGGAGAGGGAGAGAGACAGCGCGAAGGAGAGGGAGAGAGACAGCGCGAGGGAGATAGAGAGAGGCAGGGTGAGGGAGAGGAAAAGAGACAGCGTGAGGGAGAGGAAAAGAGACAGCGTGAGAGAGAGGTAGAGAGAGTAACAGCACGAGGGAGAAGGAGAGAGACAGGGAGAGGGAGAGAGACAGCGCGAGAGACAGGGCGAGGGAGAGAGCGCGAGGGAGAGGGCGAGGGAGAGAGACAGCGTGAGGGAGACGGCAACTGAGAGAGAAAGCGCGAGGGAGAGGGAGGGGGAGAAACAGCGTGAGGGAGAGGGAGAGAGAGAGACAGGGAGGGGGAGAGAGACAGCACGAAGGAGAGGGAGAGAGACAAGGAGAGGGAGGGGAGAGAGACAGTGTGAGGGAGAGGGAGATAGAGAGAGACAGCGCGAGGGAGAGGGAGAGAGACAGCGCGAGGGAGAGGGAGAGACAGCGTGAGGGAGAGAGACCGCGCGAGGCAGAGGGAGAGAGAGAGCGCAAGGGAGAGGGAGAGAGAGAGACAGCGTGAGTGACAGGGAGAGACACAGGCAGAGGGAGAGAGACAGCGCGAGGAAGAGGGAGAGAGAAACAGTGAGAGGGAGAGGGTGAGGGAGAGAGACAGCGCAAGGGAGAGGGAGAGAGACAGCGCGAGGGAGAGAGAGAGACAGATCGAGGGAGAAAGAGAGAAATACTGTTAGGGAGAGGGAGCGAGACAGTGCGTAGGAGAGGGACAGCGTGAGGGAGAGAGAGAGAGAGAAAGCGCGTTGGAGATGGACAGAGTGTGACGGAGAGGGAGAGAGCGCGACGGAGGGGGAGAGAGCGTGACGGAGAGGGAGAGAGTGCTACGCAGAGGGAGAGAGCGCGATGGAGAGGGAGAGAGTGCGACGGAGAGGGAGGGAGACAGCGCGAGGGACAGGCAGAGAGACAGGCAGAGGGGGAGAGACAGCGTGAGGAAGAGGGAGAGATAGACAGTGAGAGGGAGAGGGTGAGGGAGCGAGACAGCGCAAGGGAGAGGGAGAGAGACAGCGCGAGGGAGAGGGAGAGTGACAGGACGAGGGAGAGGGAGAGAGACAGCACGTGGGAGAGAGAGAGGCAGCATGACAGAGAGGAAGAGAGACAGCGCGCGGGAGAGGTAGACAGACAGCGCGAGGGTGAGGGAGAGAGAGTAACAGGTCGAGGGAGAAGGAGAGAGAGAGAGACAAGGAGAGGGAGAGAGACAGAGCGAGAGACAGGGCGAGGGAGAGAGAGCGCCAGGGAGAGGGCGAGGAAGAGAGACAGCATGAGGGAGACGGCGAGGGATAGAGACAGCGCGAGGGAGAGGGAGAGAGAGAAACAGCGCGAGGGAGAGGGAGAGAGAGAGACAGGGAAAGGGAGAGGGAGAGGGAGAGAGACAGCGTGAGGGAGACGGCGAGGGATAGACACAGCGTGAAGGAGAGGGTGAGAGACAAGGAGAGGGAGGGGGAGAGAGACAGCGTGAGGGTGAGGGGAGACAGGGAGACGGAGAGGGAGAGAGAGACAGCACGAGGGACAGGGCGAGGGACAGGGACAGCACGAGGGATAGGGCGAAGGACAGGGACAGCACGAGTGACAGGGCGAGGGAGAGGGACAGCACGAGGGACAGGTCGAGGGGACAGGGACAGCACGAGGGATAGGGCGAGGGACAGAGACAGCACGAGTGACAGGGCGAGGGACAGGGGACAGCGCGAGGGACAGGGAGAGGGAGAGGGAGACAGCGTGAGGAACAGGGCGAGGGAGAGGGAGACAGCACGAGGGAGTGGGAGAGGGAGACAGCACGAGGGAGAGGGAGAGGGAGACAGCGAGAGGGAGAGGAAGACAGTGCGACGGAGAGGGAGAGGGAGACAGCACGAGGGAGAGGGAGAGAGACAGCGCAAGGGAGAGAGAGAGGGAGACAAGGCGAGAGAGAGAGAGGGAGACAGCGCGAGGTAGAGGGTGAAAGACAGCGCGAGGTAGAGGGGAGAGAGACAGCACGAGGGAGACGGAGAGAGACAGTATGAGGGAGAGGGAGAGAGACAGGGAGAGAGAGAGGGATAGAGACAGGGAGAGGGGAGAGACAGCGCGAGGGAGAGAGAGAGGGAAAGAGCGCGAGGGAGAGGGAGAGGGGGAGAGAGAGAATGAGGGAGAGGGAGAGTGACAGCACGAGGGAGAAGGAGAGAGACAGCACGAGTGAGAGGGTGAGAGCGCGAGGGAGAGGGAGCGAGACAGCGCGTGGGTGAGAGAGAGGCAGCGTGACAAAGAGGAAGAGAGACAGTGCGCGGGAGAGGTAGACAGACAGCGCGAGGGTGAGGGAGAGAGAGTAACAGCTCGAGGGAGAAGGAGAGAGAGAGAGACAAGGAGAGGGAGAGAGACAGAGCGAGAGACAGCGCGAGGGAGAGGGAGAGAGACAGCACGAGTGAGAGGGAGAGAGAGAGACAGCGCGAGTGAGAGGGAGAGAGAGAGAGTCAGCGTGAGTGAGAGGAAGAGAGACAGCGCAAGGGAGAGGGGGAGAGAGAGACAGCGCGAGTGATAGGCAGAGAGAGAGAGACAGCGCAAGTGAGAGGAAGAGAGACAGCGCGAGGGGAGAGGGGGAGAGAGAGACAGCGCGAGTGAGAGGGAGAGAGAGAGACAGTGCGAGTGAGAGGGAGAGAGAGAGAGACAGCGCGAGTGAGAGGGAGAGAGAGAGACAGCGCGAGTGAGAGGGAGAGAGACAGCGCGAGGGAGAGGGAGAGAGACAGGGAGAGGGGGGAGGGAGAGAGACGGGGAGAGGGAGAGAGACAGGGAGAGGGAGAGGGAGTGAGACAACGCGAGGGTGAGGGAGAGGGAGAGAGACAGCGTGAGGGAGAGGGATAGGGAGCGTGAGGTAGAGGTAGAGAGAGCGTGAGGGAGAGTGAGAGGGGGAGAGAGTGCACGAGGGACAGTGAGAGGGAGATAGACAGCGCGAGGTAGAGGGAGAGGGAGAGAGACAGCGCGAAGGAGAGGGAGAGGGAGAGAGACAGCGCGAGGGAGAGGGAGAGAGACAGAGCGAGGGAGAGGGAGAGAGGACCGCGCGAGGGAGACGGAGTGGGAGAAAGACAAGGCGAGGGAGAGGGAGAGGGAGTGAGACAGCGAGAGGGAGAGGGAGAGGGAGAGAGACAGCGTGAGGGAGAGGGAGAGGGAGAGAGACAGCACGAGGGAGAGGGAGAGAGACAGCGCAAGGGAGAGGGAGAGAGACAGCGCGAGGGAGAGGGAGAGAGACAGCGCGAGGGAGAGGGAGAGAGACAGCGCGAGGGAGAGGGTGAGAGACAGGGAGAGGGAGAGGGTGAGAGACAGTGAGAGGGAGAGAGACAGCACGAGGGAGAGAGAGAGAGACAGCACGAGGGACAGGGAGAGAGACAGCGCGAGGGACAGGGAGAGAGACAGCGCAAGGGAGAGGGAGAGAGACAGGGAGAGGCAGAGGGTGAGAGACAGTGTGAGGGAGAGGGTGAGGGAGAGAGACAGCACGAGGGAGAGGGAGAGAGACTGCGCGAGGAGAGGGAGAGGGAGAGAGACAGCACGAGGGAGAGGGAGAGAGACAGGGAGAGGGAGAGAGACAGCGCGAGGGAGAGGGAGAGAGACAGCGCGAGGGAGAGCGATGAGAGAAGTGCGAGGGAGAGAGAGAGACAGATCGAGGGAGAAAGAGAGAAAGACAGTTAGGGAGAGGGAGAGAGACAGTGCGTAGGAGAGGGACAGCGTGAGGGAGAGAGAGAGAGAAAGCGCATTGGAGACAGAGAGAGCGTGACGGAGAGGGAGAGAGCGCGACGGAGAGGGAGAGAGACAGCGCGAGGGAGATAGAGAGAGGCAGCGTGAGGGAGAGGAAAAGAGACAGCATGAGGGAGAGGTAGACAGACAGCGTGAGGGAGAGGTAGAGAGAGTAACAGCACGAGGGAGAAGGAGAGAGAGAGAGACAGGGAGAGGGAGAGAGACAGCTCGAGAGACAGGGCGAGGGAGAGAGAGCGTGAGGGAGAGGTAGAGAGAGCGTGAGGGAGAGCGAGAGGGGGAGAGAGTTCGCGAGGGACAGTGAGAGGGAGATAGACAGCGTGAGGGAGAGGGAGAGGGAGAGAGACAGCGTGAAGGAGAGGGAGGGGGAGAGAGACAGCGCGAGGGAGAGGGAGAGAGACAGAGCGAGGGAGAGGGAGAGAGACCGCGTGAGGGAGAGGGAGTGGGAGGAAGACAAGGCGAGGGAGAGGGAGAGGGAGTGAGACAGCGAGAGGGAGAGGGAGAGACAGCACGAGGGAGAGGGAGAGTGACAGCGTGAGGGAGAGGGAGAGGGAGAGAGACAGCGCGAGGGAGAGGGAGAGGGAGTGAGACAGCACGAGGGAGAGGGAGAGAGACTGCACGAGGGAGAGGGAGAGGGAGAGAGACAGCACGAGGGAGAGGGAGAGAGACAGCGCGAGGGAGAGGGAGAGAGACAGTGCGAGGGAGAAGGTGAGAGACAGGGAGAGGGAGAGGGTGAGAGACAGTGAGAGGTAGAGAGACAGCACGAGGGAGAGAGAGAGAGACAGCACGAGGGAGAGGGAGAGAGACAGCGTGAGGGAGAGGGAGAGAGACAGCGCGAGGGAGAGGGAGAGAGACAGGGAGAGGGAGAGGGTGAGAGACAGAGTGAGGGAGAGGGTGAGGGAGAGAGACAGCACGAGGGAGAGGGAGAGAGACTGCGCGAGGAGAGGGAGAGGGAGAGAGACAGCACGAGGGAGACGGAGAGAGACAGCGCGAGGGAGAGGGAGAGAGACAGCGCGAGGGAGAGGGAGAGAGACAGCGCGAGGTAGAGGGAGAGAGACAGCGCGAGGGAGAGAGAGAGACAGATCGAGGGAGAAAGAGAGAAAGACAGTTAGGGAGAGGGAGAGAGACAGTGCGTAGGAGAGGGACAGCGTGAGGGAGAGAGAGAGAGAGAAAGCGCGTTGGAGACGGAGAGAGCGTGACGGAGAGGGAGAGAGCGCGACGGAGGGGGAGAGAGTGCGACGGAGAGGGAGAGAGTGCTACACAGAGGGAGAGAGCGCGATGGAGAGGGAGAGAGTGCAACGGAGAGGGAGGGAGACAGCGCGAGGGACAGGGAGAGAGACAGTGCAAGGGAAGGGAGAGAGACAGCGCGAGGGAGTGGAAGAGAGACAGTGAGAGGAAGAGAGAAAGACAACGTGAGGGAGAGAGAGAGAGAAACAGGGAGAGGGAGTGGGTGAGGGAGAGAGACAGCGCGAGAGAGAGGGAGAGGAACAGCGCGAGGGAGAGGGAGAGAGACAACGAGAGGGAGAGGGAGAGAGACAGCACGAGGGAGATAGAGAGAGGCAGCGTGAGGGAGAGGAAAAGAGACAGCGTGAGGGAGAGGTAGACCGACAGCGTGAGGGAGAGGTAGAGAGAGTAACAGCACGAGGGAGAAGGAGAGAGAGAGAGACGGAGAGGGAGAGAGACAGCGCGAGAGACAGGGCGAGGGAGCGAGAGCGCGAGGGAGAGGGCGAGGGAGAGAGACAGCGTGAGGGAGACGGCGACGGAGAGAGAAAGCGCGAGGGAGAGAGAGTGGGAGAAACAGCATGAGGGAGAGGGAGAGAGAGAGACAGGGAGAGAGCGAGGGAGAGGGAGAGAGACAGCACGAAGGAGAGGGAGAGAGACAAGGAGAGGGAGGGGAGAGAGACAGTGTGAGGGAGAGGGAGATAGAGAGAGACAGCGCGAGGGAGAGGGAGAGAGACAGCGTGAGGGAGAGGGAGAGGGAGAGACAGCGTGAGGGAGAGAGACAGCGTGAGGGAGAGGGAGAGAGACAGTGCAAGGGAGAGGGAGAGAGAGAGACAGCGTGAGTGACAGGGAGAGACACAGGCAGAGGGGGAGAGACAGCGCGAGGAAGAGGGAGAGTGAGACAGTGAGAGGGAGAGGGAGAGGGAGAGAGACAGCGCAAGGGAGAGGGAGAGAGACAGCGCAAGGGAGAGGGAGAGTGACAGCACGAGGGAGAGGGAGAGAGACAGCACGAGTGAGAGGGTGAGAGCGCGAGGGAGAGGGAGCGAGACAGCGCGTGGGAGAGAGAGAGGCAGAGTGACAGAGAGGAAGAGAGACAGCGCGTGGGAGAGGTAGACAGACAGCGCGAGGGTGAGGGAGAGAGACAGTGAGAGGGAGAGAGAAAGACAGCGCGAGGGAGAGGGCGTGAGAAACAGGGAGAGGGAGCGGGTGACGGAGAGAGACAGCGCGAGAGAGAGGGAGAGGAACAGCGCGAGGGAGAGGGAGAGAGACAACGAGAGGGAGAGAGAGAGACAGCGCGAGGGTGTGGGAGAGAGAGACAGGGAGAGGGAGAAGGTGAGGGAGAGAGAAAGCGCGAGGGAGAGGGAGAGAGACAGCGCAAAGGAGAGGGAGAGAGACAGCGCGAAGGAGAGGGAGAGAGACAGCGCGAGGGAGATAGAGAGAGGCAGGGTGAGGGAGAGGAAAAGAGACAGCGTGAGGGAGAGGAAAAGAGACAGCGTGAGGGAGAGGTAGAGAGAGTAACAGCACGAGGGAGAAGGAGAGAGACAGGGAGAGGGAGAGAGACAGCGCGAGAGACAGGGCGAGGGAGAGAGAGCGCGAGGGAGAGGGCGAGGGAGAGAGACAGCGTGAGGGAGACGGCAACGGAGAGAGAAAGCGCGAGGGAGAGCGAGGGGGAGAAACTGCGTGAGGGAGAGGGAGAGAGAGAGACAGGGAGAGGGAGAGAGACAGCACGAAGGAGAGGGAGAGAGACAAGGAGAGGGAGGGGAGAGAGACAGTGTGAGGGACAGGGAGATAGAGAGAGACAGCGCGAGGGAGAGGGAGAGAGACAGCGCGAGGGAGAGGGAGAGACAGCGTGAGGGAGAGAGACATCGCGAGGCAGAGGTAGAGAGAGAGCGCAAGGGAGAGGGAGAGGCAGAGACAGCATGAGTGACAGGGAGAGACACAGGCAGAGGGAGAGAGACAGCGCGAGGAAGAGGGAGAGAGAAACAGTGAGAGGGAGAGGGTGAGGGAGAGAGACAGCGCAAGGGAGAGGGAGAGAGACAGCGCAAGGGAGAGAGAGAGACAGATCGAGGGAGAAAGAGAGAAATACTGTTAGGGAGAGGGAGCGAGACAGTGCGTAGGAGAGGGACAGCGTGAGGGAGAGAGAGAGAGAGAAAGCGCGTTGGAGATGGACAGAGTGTGACGGAGAGGGAGAGAGTGCTACGCTGAGGGAGAGAGCGCGATGGAGAGGGAGAGAGTGCGACGGAGAGGGAGGGAGACAGCGCGAGGGACAGGGAGAGAGACAGCGCAAGGGAGAGGGAGAGAGACAGCGCGAGGGAGAGGAAGAGAGACAGTGAGAGGGAGAGAGAAAGACAGCGTGAGGGAGAGGGAGAGAGAAACAGGGAGAGGGAGCGGGTGAGGGAGAGAGCCAGCGCGAGAGAGAGAGGGAGAGGAACAGCGCGAGGGAGAGGGAGAGAGACAACGAGAGGGAGAGAGAGAGACAGCGCGAGAGTGAGGGAGAGAGAGACAGGGAGAGGGAGAAGGTGAGGGAGAGAGAAAGCGCGAGGGAGAGGGATAGAGACAGCGCGAAGGAGAGGGAGAGAGACAGCGCGAAGGAGAGGGAGAGAGACAGCACGAGGGAGATAGAGGCAGCGTGAGGGAGAGGAAAAGAGACAGCGTGAGGGAGAGGTAGACCGACAGCGTGAGGGAGAGGTAGAGAGAGTAACAGCACGAGGGAGAAGGAGAGAGAGAGAGACGGAGAGGGAGAGAGACAGCGCGAGAGACAGGGCGAGGGAGCGAGAGCGCGAGGGAGAGGGCGAGGGAGAGAGACAGCGTGTGGGAGACGGCGACGGAGAGAGAAAGCGCGAGGGAGAGAGAGAGGGAGAAACAGCATGAGGGCGAGGGAGAGAGAGAGACAGGGAGAGAGCGAGGGAGAGGGAGAGAGACAGCACGAAGGAGAGGGAGAGAGACAAGGAGAGGGAGGGGAGAGAGACAGTGTGAGGGAGAGGGAGATAGAGAGAGACAGCGCGAGGGAGAGGGAGAGAGACAGCGTGAGGGAGAGGGAGAGGGAGAGACAGCGTGAGGGAGAGAGACAGCGCAAGGGAGAGGGAGAGAGAGAGACAGCGTGAGTGACAGGGAGAGACACAGGCAGAGGGGGAGAGACAGCGCGAGGAAGAGGGAGAGAGAGACAGTGAGAGGGAGAGGGATTGGGAGAGAGACAACGCAAGGGAGAGGGAGAGAGACAGCGCAAGGGAGAGGGAGAGTGACAGCACGAGGGAGAGGGAGAGAGACAGCACGAGTGAGAGGGTGAGAGCACGAGGGAGAGGGAGCGAGACAGCGCGTGGGAGAGAGAGAGGCAGAGTGACAGAGAGGAAGAGAGACAGCGCACGGGAGAGGTAGACAGACAGTGCGAGGGTGAGGGAGAGAGACAGTGAGAGGGAGAGAGAAAGACAGCGCGAGGGAGAGGGCGTGAGAAACAGGGAGAGGGAGCGGGTGAGGGAGAGAGACAGCGCGAGAGAGAGGGAGAGGAACAGCGCGAGGGAGAGGGAGAGAGACAACGAGAGGGAGAGAGAGAGACAGCGCGAGGGTGTGGGAGAGAGAGACAGGGAGAGGGAGAAGGTGAGGGAGAGAGAAAGCGAGAGGGAGAGAGACAGCGCGAAGGAGAGGGAGAGAGACAGCGCGAAGGAGAGGGAGAGAGACAGCGCGAGGGAGATAGAGAGAGGCAGGGTGAGGGAGAGGAAAAGAGACAGCGTGAGGGAGAGGTAGAGAGAGTAACAGCACGAGGGAGAAGGAGAGAGACAGGGAGAGGGAGAGAGACAGCGCGAGAGACAGGGCGAGGGAGAGAGCGTGAGGGAGAGGGCGAGGGAGAGAGACAGCGTGAGGGAGACGGCAACTGAGAGAGAAAGCGCGAGGGAGAGGGAGGGGGAGAAACAGCGTGAGGGAGAGGGAGAGAGAGAGACAGGGAGAGGGAGAGAGACAGCACGAAGGAGAGGGAGAGAGACAAGGAGAGGGAGGGGAGAGAGACAGTGTGAGGGACAGGGAGATAGAGAGAGACAGCGCGAGGGAGAGGGAGAGAGACAGCGCGAGGGAGAGGGAGAGACAGCGTGAGGGAGAGAGACCGCGCGAGGCAGAGGGAGAGAGAGAGCGCAAGGGAGAGGGAGAGAGAGAGACAGTGTGAGTGACAGGGAGAGACACAGGCAGAGGGAGAGAGACAGCGCGAGGAAGAGGGAGAGAGAAACAGTGAGAGGGAGAGGGTGAGGGAGAGAGACAGCGCAAGGGAGAGGGAGAGAGACAGCGCGAGGGAGAGAGAGAGACAGATCGAGGGAGAAAGAGAGAAATACTGTTAGGGAGAGGGAGCGAGACAGTGCGTAGGAGAGGGACAGCGTGAGGGAGAGAGAGAGAGAGAAAGCGCGTTGGAGATGGACAGAGTGTGACGGAGAGGGAGAGAGCGCGACGGAGGGGGAGAGAGCGTGACGGAGAGGGAGAGAGTGCTACGCAGAGGGAGAGAGCGCGATGGAGAGGGAGAGAGTGCGACAGAGAGGGAGGGAGACAGCGCGAGGGACAGGGAGAGAGACAGGCAGAGGGGGAGAGACAGCGTGAGGAAGAGGGAGAGAGAGACAGTGAGAGGGAGAGGGTGAGGGAGCGAGACAGCGCAAGGGAGAGGGAGAGAGACAGCGCGAGGGAGAGGGAGAGAGAGACAGGGAGAGGGAGAAGGTGAGGGAGAGAGAAAGCGAGAGGGAGAGAGACAGCGCGAAGGAGAGGGAGAGAGACAGCGCGAAGGAGAGGGAGAGAGACAGCGCGAGGGAGATAGAGAGAGGCAGGGTGAGGGAGAGGAAAAGAGACAGCGTGAGGGAGAGGAAAAGAGACAGCGTGAGAGAGAGGTAGAGAGAGTAACAGCACGAGGGAGAAGGAGAGAGACAGGGAGAGGGAGAGAGACAGCGCGAGAGACAGGGCGAGGGAGAGAGCGCGAGGGAGAGGGCGAGGGAGAGAGACAGCGTGAGGGAGACGGCAACTGAGAGAGAAAGCGCGAGGGAGAGGGAGGGGGAGAAACAGCGTGAGGGAGAGGGAGAGAGAGAGACAGGGAGGGGGAGAGAGACAGCACGAAGGAGAGGGAGAGAGACAAGGAGAGGGAGGGGAGAGAGACAGTGTGAGGGAGAGGGAGATAGAGAGAGACAGCGCGAGGGAGAGGGAGAGAGACAGCGCGAGGGAGAGGGAGAGACAGCGTGAGGGAGAGAGACCGCGCGAGGCAGAGGGAGAGAGAGAGCGCAAGGGAGAGGGAGAGAGAGAGACAGCGTGAGTGACAGGGAGAGACACAGGCAGAGGGAGAGAGACAGCGCGAGGAAGAGGGAGAGAGAAACAGTGAGAGGGAGAGGGTGAGGGAGAGAGACAGCGCAAGGGAGAGGGAGAGAGACAGCGCGAGGGAGAGAGAGAGACAGATCGAGGGAGAAAGAGAGAAATACTGTTAGGGAGAGGGAGCGAGACAGTGCGTAGGAGAGGGACAGCGTGAGGGAGAGAGAGAGAGAGAAAGCGCGTTGGAGATGGACAGAGTGTGACGGAGAGGGAGAGAGCGCGACGGAGGGGGAGAGAGCGTGACGGAGAGGGAGAGAGTGCTACGCAGAGGGAGAGAGCGCGATGGAGAGGGAGAGAGTGCGACGGAGAGGGAGGGAGACAGCGCGAGGGACAGGCAGAGAGACAGGCAGAGGGGGAGAGACAGCGTGAGGAAGAGGGAGAGATAGACAGTGAGAGGGAGAGGGTGAGGGAGCGAGACAGCGCAAGGGAGAGGGAGAGAGACAGCGCGAGGGAGAGGGAGAGTGACAGGACGAGGGAGAGGGAGAGAGACAGCACGTGGGAGAGAGAGAGGCAGCATGACAGAGAGGAAGAGAGACAGCGCGCGGGAGAGGTAGACAGACAGCGCGAGGGTGAGGGAGAGAGAGTAACAGGTCGAGGGAGAAGGAGAGAGAGAGAGACAAGGAGAGGGAGAGAGACAGAGCGAGAGACAGGGCGAGGGAGAGAGAGCGCCAGGGAGAGGGCGAGGAAGAGAGACAGCATGAGGGAGACGGCGAGGGATAGAGACAGCGCGAGGGAGAGGGAGAGAGAGAAACAGCGCGAGGGAGAGGGAGAGAGAGAGACAGGGAAAGGGAGAGGGAGAGGGAGAGAGACAGCGTGAGGGAGACGGCGAGGGATAGACACAGCATGAAGGAGAGGGTGAGAGACAAGGAGAGGGAGGGGGAGAGAGACAGCGTGAGGGTGAGGGAGACAGGGAGACGGAGAGGGAGAGAGAGACAGCACGAGGGACAGGGCGAGGGACAGGGACAGCACGAGGGATAGGGCGAAGGACAGGGACAGCACGAGTGACAGGGCGAGGGAGAGGGACAGCACGAGGGACAGGTCGAGGGACAGGGACAGCACGAGGGATAGGGCGAGGGACAGAGACAGCACGAGTGACAGGGCGAGGGACAGGGACAGCGCGAGGGACAGGGAGAGGGAGAGGGAGACAGCGTGAGGAACAGGGCGAGGGAGAGGGAGACAGCACGAGGGAGTGGGAGAGGGAGACAGCACGAGGGAGAGGGAGAGGGAGACAGCGAGAGGGAGAGGAAGACAGTGCGACGGAGAGGGAGAGGGAGACAGCACGAGGGAGAGGGAGAGAGACAGCGCAAGGGAGAGAGAGAGGGAGACAAGGCGAGAGAGAGAGAGGGAGACAGCGCGAGGTAGAGGGTGAAAGACAGCGCGAGGTAGAGGGAGAGAGACAGTACGAGGGAGACGGAGAGAGACAGTATGAGGGAGAGGGAGAGAGACAGGGAGAGAGAGAGGGATAGAGACAGGGAGAGGGGAGAGACAGCGCGAGGGAGAGAGAGAGGGAAAGAGCGCGAGGGAGAGGGAGAGAGACAGCACGAGTGAGAGGGTGAGAGCGCGAGGGAGAGGGAGCGAGACAGCGCGTGGGTGAGAGAGAGGCAGCGTGACAAAGAGGAAGAGAGACAGTGCGCGGGAGAGGTAGACAGACAGCGCGAGGGTGAGGGAGAGAGAGTAACAGCTCGAGGGAGAAGGAGAGAGAGAGAGACAAGGAGAGGGAGAGAGACAGAGCGAGAGACAGCGCGAGGGAGAGGGAGAGAGACAGCACGAGTGAGAGGGAGAGAGAGAGACAGCGCGAGTGAGAGGGAGAGAGAGAGAGTCAGCGTGAGTGAGAGGAAGAGAGACAGCGCAAGGGAGAGGGGGAGAGAGAGACAGCGCGAGTGATAGGCAGAGAGAGAGAGACAGCGCAAGTGAGAGGAAGAGAGACAGCGCGAGGGAGAGGGGGAGAGAGAGACAGCGCGAGTGAGAGGGAGAGAGAGAGACAGTGCGAGTGAGAGGGAGAGAGAGAGAGACAGCGCGAGTGAGAGGGAGAGAGAGAGACAGCGCGAGTGAGAGGGAGAGAGACAGCGCGAGGGAGAGGGAGAGAGACAGGGAGAGGGGGAGGGAGAGAGACGGGGAGAGGGAGAGAGACAGGGAGAGGGAGAGGGAGTGAGACAACGCGAGGGTGAGGGAGAGGGAGAGAGACAGCGTGAGGGAGAGGGATAGGGAGCGTGAGGTAGAGGTAGAGAGAGCGTGAGGGAGAGTGAGAGGGGGAGAGAGTGCACGAGGGACAGTGAGAGGGAGATAGACAGCGCGAGGTAGAGGGAGAGGGAGAGAGACAGCGCGAAGGAGAGGGAGAGGGAGAGAGACAGCGCGAGGGAGAGGGAGAGAGACAGAGCGAGGGAGAGGGAGAGAGACCGCGCGAGGGAGACGGAGTGGGAGAAAGACAAGGCGAGGGAGAGGGAGAGGGAGTGAGACAGCGAGAGGGAGAGGGAGAGGGAGAGAGACAGCGTGAGGGAGAGGGAGAGGGAGAGAGACAGCACGAGGGAGAGGGAGAGAGACAGCGCAAGGGAGAGGGAGAGAGACAGCGCGAGGGAGAGGGAGAGAGACAGCGCGAGGGAGAGGGAGAGAGACAGCGCGAGGGAGAGGGTGAGAGACAGGGAGAGGGAGAGGGTGAGAGACAGTGAGAGGGAGAGAGACAGCACGAGGGAGAGAGAGAGAGACAGCACGAGGGACAGGGAGAGAGACAGCGCGAGGGACAGGGAGAGAGACAGCGCAAGGGAGAGGGAGAGAGACAGGGAGAGGCAGAGGGTGAGAGACAGTGTGAGGGAGAGGGTGAGGGAGAGAGACAGCACGAGGGAGAGGGAGAGAGACTGCGCGAGGAGAGGGAGAGGGAGAGAGACAGCACGAGGGAGAGGGAGAGAGACAGGGAGAGGGAGAGAGACAGCGCGAGGGAGAGGGAGAGAGACAGCGCGAGGGAGAGCGAGAGAGAAGTGCGAGGGAGAGAGAGAGACAGATCGAGGGAGAAAGAGAGAAAGACAGTTAGGGAGAGGGAGAGAGACAGTGCGTAGGAGAGGGACAGCGTGAGGGAGAGAGAGAGAGAAAGCGCATTGGAGACAGAGAGAGCGTGACGGAGAGGGAGAGAGCGCGACGGAGGGGGAGAGAGCGCGACGGAGAGGGAGAGAGACAGCGCGAGGGAGATAGAGAGAGGCAGCGTGAGGGAGAGGAAAAGAGACAGCATGAGGGAGAGGTAGACAGACAGCGTGAGGGAGAGGTAGAGAGAGTAACAGCACGAGGGAGAAGGAGAGAGAGAGAGACAGGGAGAGGGAGAGAGACAGCTCGAGAGACAGGGCGAGGGAGAGAGAGCGTGAGGGAGAGGTAGAGAGAGCGTGAGGGAGAGCGAGAGGGGGAGAGAGTTCGCGAGGGACAGTGAGAGGGAGATAGACAGCGTGAGGGAGAGGGAGAGGGAGAGAGACAGCGTGAAGGAGAGGGAGGGGGAGAGAGACAGCGCGAGGGAGAGGGAGAGAGACAGCATGAGGGAGAGATAGAGGGACAGGGCGAGGGACAGATCGAAGGAGAGGGACAGTGTGAGGGAGAGGGAGAGAGACAGCCCGAGAGAGAGGGAGAGAGAGAGACAACGCCACAGAGAAGGAGAGACACAGGAAGAGGGACAGAGACATTGCGAGTGAGAGGGAGAGAGACAGCGTGAGGGAGAGGGAGAGAGAGACAGCGTGAGTGACAGGGAGAGAGACAGGGAGAGGGAGAGAGACAGCGTGAGGGAGAGGGAGAGAGACAGCACAAGTGAGAGGGAGAGAGAGAGACAGCGCGAGTGAGAGGGAGAGAGAGAGAGTCAGCGCGAGTGAGAGGAAGAGAGACAGCGCAAGGGAGAGGGGGAGAGAGAGACAGCGCGAGTGAGAGGCAGAGAGAGAGAGACAGCACAAGTGAGAGGAAGAGAGACAGCGCGAGGGAGAGGGGGAGAGAGAGACAGCGCGAGTGAGAGGGAGAGAGAGAGACAGTGCGAGTGAGAGGGAGAGAGAGAGAGACAGCGCGAGTGAGAGGGAGAGAGAGAGACAGCGCGAGTGAGAGGGAGAGAGACAGTGCGAGGGAGAGGGAGAGGGAGAGGTAGAGAGACCGCGCAAGGGAGAGGGAGAGAGAGAGCGACAGGGAGAGGGGGAGGGAGAGAGATGGGGAGAGGGAGAGAGACAGGGAGAGGGAGAGGGAGAGAGACAATGCGAGGGTGAGGGAGAGGGAGAGAGACAGCGTGAGGGAGAGGGATAGGGAGCGTGAGGTAGAGGTAGAGAGAGCGTGAGGGAGAGCGAGAGAGGGAGAGAGTGCGCGAGGGACAGTGAGAGGGAGATAGACAGCGCGAGGTAGAGGGAGAGGGAGAGAGACGGCGCGAAGGAGAGGGAGAGGGAGAGAGACAGTGCGAGGGAGAGGGAGAGTGACAGAGCGAGGGAGAAGGAGAGAGACCGCGCAAGGGAGAGGGAGTGGGAGAATGACAAGGTGAGGGAGAGGGAGAGGGAGTGAGACAATGAGAGGGAGAGGGAGAGAGACAGCACGAGGGAGAGGGAGAGTGACAGCGCGAGGGAGAGGGAGAGGGAGAGAGACAGCGCGAGGGAGAGGGAGAGGGAGAGAGACAGCACGAGGGAGAGGGAGAGAGACTGCGCGAGGGAGAGGGAGAGGGAGAGAGACAGCATGAGGGAGAGGGAGAGAGACAGCACAAGGGAGAGGGAGAGAGACAGCGGGAGGGAGAGGGAGAGAGACAGGGCGAGGGAGAGGGTGAGAGACAGGGAGAGGGAGAGGGTGAGAGACAGTGAGAGGGAGAGAGACAGCAGGAGGGAGAGGGAGAGAGACAGCGCGAGGGAGAGGGAGAGAGACAGCGCGAGGGAGAGGCAGAGAGACAGGGAGAGGGAGAGGGTGAGAGACAGAGTGAGGGAGAGGGTGAGGGAGAGAGACAGCACGAGGGAGAGGGAGAGAGACAGCACGAGGGAGGAGGGTGAGAGACAGCGTGAGGGAGAGGGAGAGAGACAGCGCAAGGGAGAGGGAGAGAGACAGCGTGAGGAAGAGGGAGAGTGACAGCGCGAGGGAGAGAGAGAGACAGATCGAGGGAGAAAGAGAGAAAGACAGTTAGGGAGAGGGAGAGAGACAGTGCGTAGGAGAGGGACAGCGTGAGGGAGAGAGAGAGAGAGAAAGCGCGTTGGAGACGGAGAGAGCGTGACGGAGAGGGAGAGAGCGCGACGGAGGGGGAGAGAGCGCGACGGAGAGGGAGAGAGTGCTACGCAGAGGGAGAGAGCGCGATGGAGAGGGAGAGAGTGCGACGGAGAGGGAGGGCGACAGCGCAAGGGGCAGGGAGAGAGACAGCGCAAGGGAGAGGTAGAGAGAAAGCGCGAGGGAGAGGGAGAGAGACAGCGTGAGGAAGAGGGAGAGAGACAGCGCGAGGGATAGAGAGAGACAGATCGAGGGAGAAAGAGAGAAAGACAGTTAGGGAGAGGGAGAGAGACAGTGCATAGGAGATGGACAGTGTGAGGGAGAGAGAGAGAGAGAAAGCGCGTTGGAGACGGAGAGAGAATGACGGAGAGGGAGCGAGCGCGACGGAGGGGGAGAGAGCGCGATGGACAGGGAGAGAGTGCTACGCAGAGGGAGAGAGCGCGATGGAGAGGGAGAGAGTCAGCGTGAGGGAGAGGGATAGGGAGCGTGAGGTAGAGGTAGAGAGAGCATGAGGGAGAGTGAGAGGGGGAGAGAGTGCGCGAGGGACAGTGAGAAGGAGATAGACAGCGCGAGGAAGAGGGAGAGGGAGAGGAAGAGGGAGAGAGACAGCACGAAGGAGAGGGAGAGGGAGAGAGACAGCGCGAGGGAGAGGGAGAGAGACAGAGCGAGGGAGAGGGAGAGAGACCGCACGAGGGAGACAAGGCGAGGGAGAGGGAGAGGGAGTGAGACAGCGAGAGGGAGAGAGACAGCACGAGGGAGAGGTTGAGTGACAGCGCGAGGGAGAGGGAGAGGGAGAGAGACAGTGTGAGGGAGAGGGAGAGGGAGCGAGACAGCACGAGGGAGAGGGAGAGTGACTGCGCGAGGGAGAGGGAGAGGGAGAGAGACAGCACGAGGGAGAGGGAGAGAGACAGCGCGAGGGAGAGGGAGAGAGACAGGGAGAGGGAGAGGGTGAGAGACAGTGAGAGGGAGAGAGACAGCACGAGGGAGAGAGAGAGAGACAGCATGAGGGACAGGGAGAGAGACAGCGCAAGGGACAGGGAGAGAGACAGCACAAGGGAGAGGGAGAGAGACAGGGAGAGGCAGAGGGTGAGAGACAGTGTGAGGGAGAGGGTGAGGGAGAGAGACAGCACGAGGGAGAGGGAGAGAGACTGCGCGAGGAGAGGGAGAGGGAGAGAGACAGCACGAGGGAGAGGGAGAGAGACAGCACGAGGGAGAGGGAGAGAGACAGCGCGAGGGAGAGGGAGAGAGACAGCGCGAGGGAGAGGGAGAGAGACAGCGCGAGGGAGAGGGAGAGAGACAGTGCGAGGGAGAGAGAGAGACAGATCGAGGGAGAAAGAGAGAAAGACAGTTAGGGAGAGGGAGAGAGACAGTGCGTAGGAGAGGGACAGCGTGAGGGAGAGAGAGAGAGAAAGCATGTTGGAGACGGAGGATGCGGGACGGAGAGGGAGAGAGCGCGACGGAGGGGGAGAGAGTGCGACGGAGAGGGAGAGAGACAGCGCGAGGGAGATAGAGAGAGGCAGCGTGAGGGAGAGGAAAAGAGACAGCATGAGGGAGAGGTAGACAGACAGCGTGAGGGAGAGGTAGAGAGAGTAACAGCACGAGGGAGAAGGAGAGAGAGAGAGACAGGGAGAGGGAGAGAGACAGCGCGAGAGACAGGGCGAGGGAGAGAGAGCGTGAGGGAGAGGGCGAGGGAGAGAGACAGCATGAGGGAGACGGCGACGGAGAGAGAAAGCGTGAGGGAGAGGGAGTGGGAGAAACAGCGTGAGGGAGAGGGAGAGAGAGAGACAGGGAGAGGGAGAGGGAGAGAGGCAGCACGAAGGAGAGGGAGAGAGACAAGGAGAGGGAGGGGAGAGAGACAGTGTGAGGGAGGGGGAGATAGAGAGAGACAGCGCGAGGGAGAAGGAGAGACAGCGTGAGGGAGAGAGACAGCGCGAGGCAGAGGGAGAGAGACAGCGCAAGGGAGAGGGAGAGAGAGAGACAGCGTGAGTGACAGGGAGAGACACAGGCAGAGGGGGAGAGACAGCGCGAGGAAGAGGGAGAGAGAGACAGTGAGAGGGAGAGGGTGAAGGAGAGAGACAGCGCAAGGGAGAGGGAGAGAGACAGCGCGAGAGAGAGGGAGAGTGACAGTACGAGGGAGAGGGAGAGAGACAGCACGAGTGAGATGGTGAGAGTGCGAGGGAGAGGGAGCGAGACAGAGAGGGAGAGAGACAGCGCGAGGGTGAGGGAGAGAGACAGCGCGAGGGAGAGGGAGAGAGACAGTGCGAGGGAGAGAGAGAGACAGATCGAGGAAGGAAGAGAGAAAGACAGTTAGGGAGAGGGAGAGAGACAGTGCGTAGGAGAAGGACAGCGTGAGGGAGAGAGAGAGAGAAAGCGCGTTGGAGACGGAGAGAGCGTGACGGAGAGGGAGAGAGTGCTACGCAGAGGGAGAGTGCGCGATGGAGAGGGAGAGAGTGCGACGGAGAGGGAGGGAGAAAGCGCGAGGGACAGGGAGAGAGACAGCGCAAGGGAGAGGGAGAGAGACAGCGCGAGGGAGAGGAAGAGAGACAGTGAGAGGGAGAGAGAAAGACAGCTCAAGGGAGAGGGAGAGAGAAACAGGGAGAGGGAGGGGGTGACGGAGAGAGACAGCGCGAGAGAGAGGGAGAGGAACAGCGCGAGGGAGAGGGAGAGAGACAACGAGAGGGAGGGAGAGAGACAGCGCGAGGGTGAGGGAGAGAGAGACAGGGAGAGGGAGAAGGTGAGGGAGAGAGAAAGCGCGAGGGAGAGGGAGAGAGACAGCGCGAAGGAGAGGGTGAGAGACAGTGCGAAGGAGAGGGAGAGAGACAGCGCGAGGGAGAGGTAGAGAGATTAACAGCACGAGGGAGAAGGAGAGAGAGAGAGACAGGGAGAGGGAGAGAGACAGCGCGAGAGACAGGGCAAGGGAGAGAGAGCGCGAGGGAGAGGGCGAGGGAGAGAGACAGCGTGAGGGAGACGGCAACGGAGAGAGAAAGCGCGAGGGAGAGGGAGTGGGAGAAACAGCGTGAGGGAGAGGGATAGAGAGAGACAGGGAGAGGGAGAGGGAGAGAGACAGCACGAAGGAGAGGGAGAGAGACAAGGAGAGGGAGGGGAGAGAGACAGTGTGAGGGAGAGGGAGATAGAGAGAGACAGCGCGAGGGAGAGGGAGAGAGACAGGGAGAGGGAGAGACAGCGTGAGGGAGAGAGACAGCGCAAGGCAGAGGGAGAGAGACAGCGCAAGGGAGAGGGAGAGAGAGAGACAGCATGAGTGACAGGGAGAGACACAGGCAGAGGGAGAGAGACAGCACGAGGAAGAGGCAGAGAGAGACAGTGAGAGGGAGAGGGTGAGGGAGAGAGACAGCGCAAGGGACAGGGATAGAGACAGCGCGAGGGAGAGGGAGAGTGACAGCACGAGGGAGAGGGAGAGAGACAGCACGAGTGAGAGGGTGAGAGCGCGAGGGAGAGGGAGCGACACAGCGCGTGGGAGAGAGAGAGAGAGACAGCGTGAGTGACAGGGAGAGACAGAGGGAGAGCGTGAGAGTCAGCGCGATGGAGAGGGAGAGAGACAGCACGAGTGAGAGGGAGAGAGAGAGACAGCGCGAGGGAGAGGGGGAGAGAGAGACAGCGCGAGTGAGAGGGAGAGAAAGAGACAGTGCGAGTGAGAGTGAGAGAGAGAGAGACAGCGCGAGTGAGAGGGAGAGAGAGAGACAGCGCGAGTGAGAGGGAGAGAGACAGCGCGAGGGAGAGGGAGAGGGAGAGGTAGAGAGACCGTGCAAGGGAGAGGGAGAGAGAGAGAGACAGGGAGAGGGGGAGGGAGAGAGACGGGGAGAGGGAGAGAGACAGGGAGAGGGAGTGAGACAACGCGAGGGCGAGGGAGAAGGAGAGAGACAGCGTGAGGGAGAGGGATAGGGAGCGTGAGGTAGAGGTAGAGAGAGCGTGAGGGAGAGTGAGAGGGGGAGAGAGTGCGCGAGGGACAGTGAGAGGGAGATAGACAGCGTGAGGAAGAGGGAGAGGGAGAGAGACAGCGCGAAGGAGAGGGAGAGGGAGAGAGACAGCGCGAGGGAGAGGGAGAGAGACAGAGCGAGGGAGAGGGAGAGAGACCGCGCGAGGGAGACGGAGTGGGAGAAAGACAAGGCGAGGGAGAGGGAGAGGGAGTGAGACAGCGAGAGGGAGAGGGAGAGGGAGAGAGACAGCGTGAGGGAGAGGGAGAGGGAGAGAGACAGCACGAGGGAAAGGGAGAGAGACAGCGCAAGGGAGAGGGAGAGAGACAGCGCAAGGGAGAGGGAGAGAGACAGCGCGAGGGAGAGGGAGAGAGACAGCGCGAGGGAGAGGGTGAGAGACAGGGAGAGGGAGAGGGTGAGAGACAGTGAGAGGGAGAGAGACAGCACGAGGGAGAGAGAGAGAGACAGCACGAGGGACAGGGAGAGAGACAGCGCGAGGGACAGGGAGAGAGACAGCGCAAGGGAGAGGGAGAGAGACAGGGAGAGGCAGAGGGTGAGAGACAGTGTGAGGGAGAGGGTGAGGGAAGAGACAGCACGAGGGAGAGGGAGAGAGACTGCGCGAGGAGAGGGAGAGGGAGAGAGACAGCACGAGGGAGAGGGAGAGAGACAGCACGAGGGAGAGGGAGAGAGACAGCGCGAGGGAGAGGGAGAGAGACAGCGCGAGGGAGAGCGGGAGAGAAGTGCGAGGGAGAGAGAGAGACAGATCGAGGGAGAAAGAGAGAAAGACAGTTAGGGAGAGGGAGAGAGACAGTGCGTAGGAGAGGGACAGCGTGAGGGAGAGAGAGAGAGAAAGCGCGTTGGAGACAGAGAGAGCGTGACGGAGAGGGAGAGAGCGCGACGTTGGGGGAGAGAGCGCGACGGAGAGGGAGAGAGACAGCGCGAGGGAGATAGAGAAAGGCAGCGTGAGGGAGAGGAAAAGAGACAGCATGAGGGAGAGGTAGACAGACAGCGTGAGGGAGAGGTAGAGAGAGTAACAGCACGAGGGAGAAGGAGAGAGAGAGAGAAAGGGAGAGGGAGAGAGACAGCGCGAGAGACAGGGCGAGGGAGAGAGAGCGTGAGGGAGAGGGCGAGGGAGAGAGACAGCGTGAGGGAGACGGCGACGGAGAGAGAAAGCGTGAGGGAGAGGGAGTGGGAGAAACAGCGTGAGGGAGAGGGAGAGAGAGACAGGGAGAGGGAGAGGGAGAGAGGCAGCACGAAGGAGAGGGAGAGAGACAAGGAGAGGGAGGGGAGAGAGACAGTGTGAGGGAGAGGGAGATAGAGAGAGACAGCGCGAGGGAGAGGGAGAGACAGCGTGAGGGAGAGAGACAGCGCGAGGCAGAGGGAGAGAGACAGCGCAAGGGAGAGGGAGAGAGAGAGACAGCGTGAGTGACAGGGAGAGACACAGGCAGAGGGGGAGAGACAGCGCGAGGAAGAGGGAGAGAGAGACAGTGAGAGGGAGAGGGTGAGGGAGAGAGGGACAGGGCGAGGGACAGGGACAGCACGAGGGATAGGGCGAGGGACAGGGACAGCACGAGTGACAGGGCGAGGGACAGGGACAGCGCGAGGGACAGGGCGAGGGAGAGGGAAAGCGCGAGGGACAGGGAGAGGGAGAGGGAGACAGCGTGAGGAACAGGGTGAGGGAGAGGGAGACAGCGCGAGGGAATGGGAGGGGTAGACAGCACGAGGGAGTGGGAGAGGGAGACAGCACGAGGGAGAGGGAGAGGGAGACAGCGAGAGGGAGAGGAAGACAGTGCGACGGAGAGGGAGAGGGAGACAGCACGAGGGAGAGGGAGAGAGACAGCGCAAGGGAGAGAGAGAGGGAGACAGGGCGAGAGAGAGAGAGAGGGAGACAGCGCGAGGTAGAGGGTGCGAGACAGCACGAGGGAGAGGGAGAGAGACAGGGAGAGGGAGAGAGACAGCGCGAGGAGGAGGGAGAGAGACAGTATGAGGGAGAGGGAGAGAGACAGGGAGAGAGACAGGGAGAGAGACAGGGAGAGGGGAGAGACAGCGCGAGGGAGGAGAGCGAGGGAAAGAACGCGAGGGAGAGGGAGAGGGGGAGAGAGAGCAGGAGGGAGAGGGTGATAGACAGCGCGAGGGAGAGGGAGAGGGGGAGAGAGAGCGCAAGGGAGAGGGAGATAGCATGAGGGAGAGGGAGAGAGACAGCGTGAGGGAGAGATAGAGGGACAGGGCGAGGGACAGATCGAAGGAGAGGGACAGTGTGAGGGAGAGGGAGAGAGACAGCGCGAGAGAGAGGGAGAGAGAGAGACAACGCCACAGAGAAGGAGAGACACAGGAAGAGGCACAGAGACAGTGCGAGGGAGAGGGAGAGAGACAGCGTGAGGGAGAGGGAGAGAGAGACAGCGTGAGTGACAGGGAGAGAGACAGGGAGAGGGAGAGAGACAGCGTGAGGGAGAGGGAGAGAGACAGCACAAGTGAGAGGGAGAGAGAGAGACAGCGCGAGTGAGAGGGAGAGAGAGAGAGTCAGCGCGAGTGAGAGGAAGAGAGACAGCGCAATGGAGAGGGGGAGAGAGAGACAGCGCGAGTGAGAGGCAGAGAGAGAGAGACAGCGCAAGTGAGAGGAAGAGAGACAGCGCGAGGGAGAGGGGAGAGAGAGACAGCGTGAGTGAGAGGGAGAGAGAGAGACAGTGCGAGTGAGAGGGGAGAGAGAGAGAGACAGCGCGAGTGAGAGGGAGAGAGAGAGACAGCGCGAGTGAGAGGGAGAGAGACAGTGTGAGGGAGAGGGAGAGGGAGAGGTAGAGAGACCGCGCAAGGGAGAGGGAGAGAGAGAGAGACAGGGAGAGGGGGAGGGAGAGAGATGGGGAGAGGGAGAGAGACAGGGAGAGGGAGAGGGAGAGAGACAATGCGAGGGTGAGGGAGAGGGAGAGAGACAGCATGAGGGAGAGGGATAGGGAGCGTGAGGTAGAGGTAGAGAGAGCGTGAGGGAGAGCGAGAGAGGGAGAGAGTGCGCGAGGGACAGTGAGAGGGAGATAGACAGTGCGAGGGGGTGGGAGAGGGAGAGAGACGGCGCGAAGGAGAGGGAGAGGGAGAGAGACAGAGCGAGGGACAGGGAGAGTGACAGAGCGAGGGAGAAGGAGAGAGACCGCGCAAGGGAGAGGGAGTGGGAGAAAGACAAGGTGAGGGAGAGGGAGAGGGAGTGAGACAATGAGAGGGAGAGGGAGAGAGACAGCACGAGGGAGAGGGAGAGTGACAGCGTGAGGGAGAGGGAGAGGGAGAGAGACAGGGAGAGGGAGAGGGAGGGAGACAGCACGAGGGAGAGGGAGAGTGACAGCGTGAGGGAGAACGGGAGGGAGAGAGACAGCGTGAGGGAGAGGGAGAGGGAGTGAGACAGCACGAGGGAGAGGGAGAGAGACTGCACGAGGGAGAGGGAGAGGGAGAGAGACAGCACGAGGGAGAGGGAGAGAGACAGCGCGAGGGAGAGGGAGAGAGACAGCGCGAGGGAGAGGGTGAGAGACAGGGAGAGGGAGAGGGTGAGAGACAGTGAGAGGTAGAGAGACAGCACGAGGGAGAGAGAGAGAGACAGCACGAGGGAGAGGGAGAGAGACAGCGCGAGGGAGAGGGAGAGAGACAGCGTGAGGGAGAGGGAGAGAGACAGCGCGAGGGAGAGCGAGAGAGACAGTGCGAGGGAGAGAGAGAGACAGATCGAGGGAGAAAGAGAGAAAGACAGTTAGGGAGAGGGAGAGAGACAGTGCGTAGGAGAGGGACAGCGTGAGGGAGAGAGAGAGAGAAAGCGCGTTGGAGACGGAGAGAGCGTGACGGAGAGGGAGAGAGCGCGACGGAGGGGGAGAGAGCGCGACGGAGAGGGAGAGAGACAGCGCGAGGGAGATAGAGAGAGGCAGCGTGAGGGAGAGGAAAAGAGACAGCATGAGGGAGAGGTAGACAGACAGCGTGAGGGAGAGGTAGAAAGAGTAACAGCACGAGGGAGAAGGAGAGAGAGAGAGACAGGGAGAGGGAGAGAGACAGCGCGAGAGACAGGGCGAGGGAGAGAGAGCGTGAGGGAGAGGGCGAGGGAGAGAGACAGCGTGAGGGAGACGGCGACGGAGAGAGAAAGCGTGAGGGAGAGGGAGTGGGAGAAACAGCGTGAGGGAGAGGGAGAGAGAGAGACAGGGAGAGGGAGAGGGAGAGAGGCAGCACGAAGGAGAGGGAGAGAGACAAGGAGAGGGAGGGGAGAGAGACAGTGTGAGGGAGAGGGAGATAGAGAGAGACAGCGCGAGGGAGAGGGAGAGACAGCGTGAGGGAGAGAGGACAGGCGGCGAGGCAGAGGGAGAGAGACAGCGCAAGGGAGAGGGAGAGAGAGAGACAGCGTGAGTGACAGGGAGAGACACAGGCAGAGGGGGAGAGACAGCGCGAGGAAGAGGGAGAGAGAGACAGTGAGAGGGAGAGGGTGAAGGAGAGAGACAGCGCAAGGGAGAGGGAGAGAGACAGCGCGAGAGAGAGGGAGAGTGACAGTACGAGGGAGAGGGAGAGAGACAGCACGAGTGAGTGGGTGAGAGCGCGAGGGAGAGGGAGCGAGACAGCGCGTGGGAGAGAGAGAGGCAGCGTGACAGAGAGGAAGAGAGACAGCGCGCGGGAGAGGTAGACAGACAGCGCGAGGGTGAGGGAGAGAGACAGCGCGAGGGAGAGGGAGAGAGACAGTGCGAGGGAGAGAGAGAGACAGATCGAGGAAGGAAGAGAGAAAGACAGTTAGGGAGAGGGAGAGAGACAGTGCGTAGGAGAAGGACAGCGTGAGGGAGAGAGAGAGAGAAAGCGCGTTGGAGACGGAGAGAGCGTGACGGAGAGGGAGAGAGTGCTACGCAGAGGGAGAGAGCGCGATGGAGAGGGAGAGAGTGCGACGGAGAGGGAGGGAGAAAGCGCGAGGGACAGGGAGAGAGACAGCGCAAGGGAGAGGGAGAGAGACAGCGCGAGGGAGAGGAAGAGAGACAGTGAGAGGGAGAGAGAAAGACAGCTCAAGGGAGAGGGAGAGAGAAACAGGAAGAGGGAGGGGGTTTCGGAGAGAGACAGCGCGAGAGAGAGGGAGAGGAACAGCGCGAGGGAGAGGGAGAGAGACAACGAGAGGGAGAGAGAGAGACAGCGCGAGGGTGAGGGAGAGAGAGACAGGGAGAGGGAGAAGGTTGGGGAGAGAGAAAGCGCGAGAGAGAGGGAGAGGAACAGCGCGAGGGAGAGGGAGAGAGACAACGAGAGGGAGAGAGAGAGACAGCGCGAGGGTGAGGGAGAAACAGGGAGAGGGAGGGGGTGACGGAGAGAGACAGCGCGAGAGAGAGGGAGAGGAACAGCGCGAGGGAGAGGGAGAGAGACAACGAGAGGGAGAGAGAGAGACAGCGCGAGGGTGAGGGAGAGAGAGACAGGGAGAGGGAGAAGGTGAGGGAGAGAGAAAGCGCGAGGGAGAGGGAGAGAGACAGCGCGAAGGAGAGGGAGAGAGACAGTGTGAAGGAGAGGGAGAGAGACAGCGCGAGGGAGAGGTAGAGAGATTAACAGCACGAGGGAGAAGGAGAGAGAGAGAGACAGGGAGAGGGAGAGAGACAGCGCGAGAGACAGGGCAAGGGAGAGAGAGCGCGAGGGAGAGTGCGAGGGAGAGAGACAGCGTGAGGGAGACGGCGACGGAGAGAGAAAGCGCGAGGGAGAGGGAGTGGGAGAAACAGCGTGAGGGAGAGGGATAGAGAGAGACAGGGAGAGGGAGAGGGAGAGAGACAGCACGAAGGAGAGGGAGAGAGACAAGGAGAGGGAGGGGAGAGAGACAGTGTGAGGGAGAGGGAGATAGAGAGAGACAGCGCGAGGGAGAGGGAGAGAGACAGGGAGAGGGAGAGACTGCATGAGGGAGAGAGACAGCGCGAGGCAGAGGGAGAGAGACAGCGCAAGGGAGAGGGAGAGAGAGAGACAGCATGAGTGACAGGGAGAGACACAGGCAGAGGGAGAGAGACAGCACGAGGAAGAGGCAGAGAGAGACAGTGAGAGGGAGACGGTGAGGGAGAGAGACAGCGCAAGGGAGAGGGATAGAGACAGCGTGAGGGAGAGGGAGAGTGACAGCACGAGGGAGAGGGAGAGAGACAGCACGAGTGAGAGGGTGAGAGCGCGAGGGAGAGGGAGCGAGACAGCGCGTGGGAGAGAGAGAGGCAGCGTGACAGAGAGGAAGAGAGACAGCGCGCGGGAGAGGTAGACAGACAGCGCGAGGGTGAGGGAGAGAGAGTAACAGCTCAAGGGAGAAGGAGAGAGAGAGAGACAGGGAGAGGTAGAGAGACAGAGCGAGAAACAGGGCGAGGGAGAGAGAGCGCGAGGGAGAGGGAGAGGGAGAGAGACAGCATGAGGGAGACGGCGAGGGATAGAGACAGCGCGAGGGAGAGGGAGAGAGAGAAACAGTGCGAGGGAGAGGGAGAGAGAGATGCAGGGAGAGGGAGAGAGACAGCGTGAGGGGGACGGCGAGGGATAGAGACAGCGTGAAGGAGAGGGCGAGAGACAAGGAGAGGGAGGGGGAGAGAGACAGCGCGAGGGTGAGGGAGACAGGGAGACAGAGAGGGAGAGGGAGACAGCACGAGGGACAGGGCGAGGGACAGGGTCAGCACGAGGGATAGGGCGAGGGACAGGGACAGCACGAGTGACAGGGCAAGGGACAGGGACAGCGCGAGGTACAGGGCAAGGGAGAGGGAAAGCGCGAGAGACAGGGTGAGGGAGAGGGAGACAGCATGAGGAACAGGGCGAGGGAGAGGGAGACAGCGCGAGGGAGGGGGAGACAGCATGAGGGAGTGGGAGAGGGAGACAGCACGAGGGAGAGGGAGAGGGAGACAGCGAGAGGGAGAGGAAGACAGTGCGACGGAGAGGGAGAGGGAGACAGCACGAGAGAGAGGGAGAGAGACAGCGCAAGGGAGAGTGAGAGGGAGACAGGGTGAGAGGGAGAGAGATGGAGACAGCGCGAGGAAGAGGGTGAGAGACAGCGCGAGGTAGAGGGAGAGAGACAGCACGAGGGAGAGGGAGAGAGACAGGAAGAGGGAGAGAGACAGCGCGAGGAGGAGGGAGAGAGACAGTATGAGGGAGAGGGAGAGAGACAGGGAGAGAGACAGGGAGAGAGACAGGGAGAGGGGAGAGACAGCGCGAGGGAGAGAGAGAGGGAAAGAGCACGAGGGAGAGGGAGAGGGGGAGAGAGAGCATGAGGGAGAGGGTAATAGACAGCGCGAGGGTGAGGGAGAGGGGGAGAGAGAGCGTAAGGGAGAGGGAGATAGCATGAGGGAGAGGGAGAGAGACAGCGTGAGGGAGAGATAGAGGGACAGGGCGAGGGACAGATCGAATGAGAGGGTCTGTGTGAGGGAGAGGGAGAGAGACAGCGCGAGGGAGAGGGAGAGAGACAGCGTGAGGGAAAGGGAGAGAGAGACAGCGTGAGTGACAGGGAGAGACACAGGGAGAGGGTGAGAGTCAGCGCGAGGGAGGGAGAGAGACAGCACGAGTGAGAGGGAGAGAGAGAGACAGCGCGAGTGAGAGGGAGAGACAGAGAGTCAGCGCGAGTGAGAGGAAGAGAGACAGCGCAAGGGAGAGGGGGAGAGAGAGACAGCATGAGTGAGAGGCAGAGGGAGAGAGACAGTGCAAGTAAGAGGAAGAGAGACAGCGCGAGGGAGAGGGGGAGAGAGAGACAGCGCGAGTGAGAGGGAGAGAGAGAGACAGTGCGAGTGAGAGGGAGAGAGAGAGAGAGACAGCGCGAGTGAGAGGGAGAGAGAGAGAGACAGCGCGAGTGAGAGGGAGAGAGAGAGACAGCGCGTGTGAGAGGGAGAGGTAGAGAGACCGCGCAAGGGAGAGGGAGAGAGAGAGAGACAGGGAGAGGGGGAGGGAGAGAGACGGGGAGAGGGAGAGAGACAGGGAGAGGGAGAGGGAGAGAGACAACGCGAGGGTGAGGGAGAGGGAGAGAGACAGCGTGAGGGAGAGGGATAGGGAGCGTGAGGTAGAGGTAGAGAGAGCGTGAGGGAGAGCGAGAGGGGGAGAGAGTTCGCGAGGGACAGTGAGAGGGAGATAGACAGTGCGAGGGAGAGGGAGAGGGAGAGAGACAGCGTGAAGGAGAGGGAGGGGGAGAGAGACAGTGCGAGGGAGAGGGAGAGAGACAGAGCGAGGGAGAGGGAGAGAGAGCGCGCGAGGGAGAGGGAGTGGGAGGAAGACAAGGCGAGGGAGAGGGAGAGGGAGTGAGACAGCGAGAGGGAGAGGGAGAGACAGCACGAGGGAGAGGGAGAGTGACAGCGTGAGGGAGAACGGGAGGGAGAGAGACAGCGTGAGGGAGAGGGAGAGGGAGTGAGACAGCACGAGGGAGAGGGAGAGAGACTGCACGAGGGAGAGGGAGAGGGAGAGAGACAGCACGAGGGAGAGGGAGAGAGACAGCGCGAGGGAGAGGGAGAGAGACAGCGCGAGGGAGAGGGTGAGAGACAGGGAGAGGGAGAGGGTGAGAGACAGTGAGAGGTAGAGAGACAGCACGAGGGAGAGAGAGAGAGACAGCACGAGGGAGAGGGAGAGAGACAGCGCGAGGGAGAGGGAGAGAGACAGCGTGAGGGAGAGGGAGAGAGACAGCGCGAGGGAGAGCGAGAGAGACAGTGCGAGGGAGAGAGAGAGACAGATCGAGGGAGAAAGAGAGAAAGACAGTTAGGGAGAGGGAGAGAGACAGTGCGTAGGAGAGGGACAGCGTGAGGGAGAGAGAGAGAGAAAGCGCGTTGGAGACGGAGAGAGCGTGACGGAGAGGGAGAGAGCGCGACGGAGGGGGAGAGAGCGCGACGGAGAGGGAGAGAGACAGCGCGAGGGAGATAGAGAGAGGCAGCGTGAGGGAGAGGAAAAGAGACAGCATGAGGGAGAGGTAGACAGACAGCGTGAGGGAGAGGTAGAAAGAGTAACAGCACGAGGGAGAAGGAGAGAGAGAGAGACAGGGAGAGGGAGAGAGACAGCGCGAGAGACAGGGCGAGGGAGAGAGAGCGTGAGGGAGAGGGCGAGGGAGAGAGACAGCGTGAGGGAGACGGCGACGGAGAGAGAAAGCGTGAGGGAGAGGGAGTGGGAGAAACAGTGTGAGGGAGAGGGAGAGAGAGAGACAGGGAGAGGGAGAGGGAGAGAGGCAGCACGAAGGAGAGGGAGAGAGACAAGGAGAGGGAGGGGAGAGAGACAGTGTGAGGGAGAGGGAGATAGAGAGAGACAGCGCGAGGGAGAGGGAGAGACAGCGTGAGGGAGAGAGACAGCGCGAGGCAGAGGGAGAGAGACAGCGCAAGGGAGAGGGAGAGAGAGAGACAGCGTGAGTGACAGGGAGAGACACAGGCAGAGGGGGAGAGACAGCGCGAGGAAGAGGTAGAGAGAGACAGTGAGAGGGAGAGGGTGAAGGAGAGAGACAGCGCAAGGGAGAGGGAGAGAGACAGCGCGAGAGAGAGGGAGAGTGACAGTACGAGGGAGAGGGAGAGAGACAGCACGAGTGAGTGGGTGAGAGCGCGAGGGAGAGGGAGCGAGACAGCGCGTGGGAGAGAGAGAGGCAGCGTGACAGAGAGGAAGAGAGACAGCGCGCGGGAGAGGTAGACAGACAGCGCGAGGGTGAGGGAGAGAGACAGCGCGAGGGAGAGGGAGAGAGACAGTGCGAGGGAGAGAGAGAGACAGATCGAGGAAGGAAGAGAGAAAGACAGTTAGGGAGAGGGAGAGAGACAGTGCGTAGGAGAAGGACAGCGTGAGGGAGAGAGAGAGAGAAAGCGCGTTGGAGACGGAGAGAGCGTGACGGAGAGGGAGAGAGTGCTACGCAGAGGGAGAGAGCGCGATGGAGAGGGAGAGAGTGCGACGGAGAGGGAGGGAGAAAGCGCGAGGGACAGGGAGAGAGACAGCGCAAGGGAGAGGGAGAGAGACAGCGCGAGGGAGAGGAAGAGAGACAGTGAGAGGGAGAGAGAAAGACAGCTCAAGGGAGAGGGAGAGAGAAACAGGAAGAGGGAGGGGGTTTCGGAGAGAGACAGCGCGAGAGAGAGGGAGAGGAACAGCGCGAGGGAGAGGGAGAGAGACAACGAGAGGGAGAGAGAGAGACAGCGCGAGGGTGAGGGAGAGAGAGACAGGGAGAGGGAGAAGGTTGGGGAGAGAGAAAGCGCGAGAGAGAGGGAGAGGAACAGCGCGAGGGAGAGGGAGAGAGACAACGAGAGGGAGAGAGAGAGACAGCGCGAGGGTGAGGGAGAGAGAAACAGGGAGAGGGAGGGGGTGACGGAGAGAGACAGCGCGAGAGAGAGGGAGAGGAACAGCGCGAGGGAGAGGGAGAGAGACAACGAGAGGGAGAGAGAGAGACAGCGCGAGGGTGAGGGAGAGAGAGACAGGGAGAGGGAGAAGGTGAGGGAGAGAGAAAGCGCGAGGGAGAGGGAGAGAGACAGCGCGAAGGAGAGGGAGAGAGACAGTGTGAAGGAGAGGGAGAGAGACAGCGCGAGGGAGAGGTAGAGAGATTAACAGCACGAGGGAGAAGGAGAGAGAGAGAGACAGGGAGAGGGAGAGAGACAGCGCGAGAGACAGGGCAAGGGAGAGAGAGCGCGAGGGAGAGTGCGAGGGAGAGAGACAGCGTGAGGGAGACGGCGACGGAGAGAGAAAGCGCGAGGGAGAGGAAGTGGGAGAAACAGCGTGAGGGAGAGGGATAGAGAGAGACAGGGAGAGGGAGAGGGAGAGAGACAGCACGAAGGAGAGGGAGAGAGACAAGGAGAGGGAGGGGAGAGAGACAGTGTGAGGGAGAGGGAGATAGAGAGAGACAGCGCGAGGGAGAGGGAGAGAGACAGGGAGAGGGAGAGACTGCGTGAGGGAGAGAGACAGCGCGAGGCAGAGGGAGAGAGACAGCGCAAGGGAGAGGGAGAGAGAGAGACAGCATGAGTGACAGGGAGAGACACAGGCAGAGGGAGAGAGACAGCACGAGGAAGAGGCAGAGAGAGACAGTGAGAGGGAGAGGGTGAGGGAGAGAGACAGCGCAAGGGAGAGGGATAGAGACAGCGTGAGGGAGAGGGAGAGTGACAGCACGAGGGAGAGGGAGAGAGACAGCACGAGTGAGAGGGTGAGAGCGCGAGGGAGAGGGAGCGAGACAGTGCGTGGGAGAGAGAGAGGCAGCGTGACAGAGAGGAAGAGAGACAGCGCGCGGGAGAGGTAGACAGACAGCGCGAGGGTGAGGGAGAGAGAGTAACAGCTCAAGGGAGAAGGAGAGAGAGAGAGACAGGGAGAGGTAGAGAGACAGACTGAGAAACAGGGCGAGGGAGAGAGAGCGCGAGGGAGAGGGAGAGGGAGAGAGACAGCATGAGGGAGACGGCGAGGGATAGAGACAGCGCGAGGGAGAGGGAGAGAGAGAAACAGTGCGAGGGAGAGGGAGAGAGAGATGCAGGGAGAGGGAGAGAGACAGCGTGAGGGGGACGGCGAGGGATAGAGACAGCGTGAAGGAGAGGGCGAGAGACAAGGAGAGGGAGGGGGAGAGAGACAGCGCGAGGGTGAGGGAGACAGGGAGACAGAGAGGGAGAGGGAGACAGCACGAGGGACAGGGCGAGGGACAGGGTCAGCACGAGGGATAGGGCGAGGGACAGGGACAGCACGAGTGACAGGGCAAGGGACAGGGACAGCGCGAGGTACAGGGCAAGGGAGAGGGAAAGCGCGAGGGACAGGGTGAGGGAGAGGGAGACAGCATGAGGAACAGGGCGAGGGAGAGGGAGACAGCGCGAGGGAGGGGGAGACAGCATGAGGGAGTGGGAGAGGGAGACAGCACGAGGGAGAGGGAGAGGGAGACAGCGAGAGGGAGAGGAAGACAGTGCGACGGAGAGGGAGAGGGAGACAGCACGAGAGAGAGGGAGAGAGACAGCGCAAGGGAGAGTGAGAGGGAGACAGGGTGAGAGGGAGAGAGATGGAGACAGCGCGAGGAAGAGGGTGAGAGACAGCGCGAGGTAGAGGGAGAGAGACAGCACGAGGGAGAGGGAGAGAGACAGGAAGAGGGAGAGAGACAGCGCGAGGAGGAGGGAGAGAGACAGTATGAGGGAGAGGGAGAGAGACAGGGAGAGAGACAGGGAGAGAGACAGGGAGAGGGGAGAGACAGCGCGAGGGAGAGAGAGAGGGAAAGAGCACGAGGGAGAGGGAGAGGGGGAGAGAGAGCATGAGGGAGAGGGTAATAGACAGCGCGAGGGTGAGGGAGAGGGGGAGAGAGAGCGTAAGGGAGAGGGAGATAGCATGAGGGAGAGGGAGAGAGACAGCGTGAGGGAGAGATAGAGGGACAGGGCGAGGGACAGATCGAATGAGAGGGTCTGTGTGAGGGAGAGGGAGAGAGACAGCGCGAGGGAGAGGGAGAGAGACAGCGTGAGGGAAAGGGAGAGAGAGACAGCGTGAGTGACAGGGAGAGACACAGGGAGAGGGTGAGAGTCAGCGCGAGGGAGGGAGAGAGACAGCACGAGTGAGAGGGAGAGAGAGAGACAGCGCGAGTGAGAGGGAGAGACAGAGAGTCAGCGCGAGTGAGAGGAAGAGAGACAGCGCAAGGGAGAGGGGGAGAGAGAGACAGCGTGAGTGAGAGGCAGAGGGAGAGAGACAGTGCAAGTAAGAGGAAGAGAGACAGCGCGAGGGAGAGGGGGAGAGAGAGACAGCGCGAGTGAGAGGGAGAGAGAGAGACAGTGCGAGTGAGAGGGAGAGAGAGAGAGACAGCGCGAGTGAGAGGGAGAGAGAGAGAGACAGCGCGAGTGAGAGGGAGAGAGAGAGACAGCGCGTGTGAGAGGGAGAGGTAGAGAGACCGCGCAAGGGAGAGGGAGAGAGAGAGAGACAGGGAGAGGGGGAGGGAGAGAGACAGGGAGAGGGAGAGAGACAGGGAGAGGGAGAGGGAGAGAGACAACGCGAGGGTGAGGGAGAGGGAGAGAGACAGCGTGAGGGAGAGGGATAGGGAGCGTGAGGTAGAGGTAGAGAGAGCGTGAGGGAGAGCGAGAGGGGGAGAGAGTTCGCGAGGGACAGTGAGAGGGAGATAGACAGTGCGAGGGAGAGGGAGAGGGAGAGAGACAGCGTGAAGGAGAGGGAGGGGGAGAGAGACAGTGCGAGGGAGAGGGAGAGAGACAGAGCGAGGGAGAGGGAGAGAGAGCGCGCGAGGGAGAGGGAGTGGGAGGAAGACAAGGCGAGGGAGAGGGAGAGGGAGTGAGACAGCGAGAGGGAGAGGGAGAGACAGCACGAGGGAGAGGGAGAGTGACAGCGTGAGGGAGAGGGGGAGGGAGAGAGACAGCGTGAGGGAGAGGGAGAGGGAGTGAGACAGCACGAGGGAGAGGGAGAGAGACTGCACGAGGGAGAGGGAGAGGGAGAGAGACAGCACGAGGGAGAGGGAGAGAGACAGCGCGAGGGAGAGGGAGAGAGACAGCGCGAGGGAGAGGGTGAGAGACAGGGAGAGGGAGAGGGTGAGAGACAGTGAGAGGTAGAGAGACAGCACGAGGGAGAGAGAGAGAGACAGCACGAGGGAGAGGGAGAGAGACAGCGCGAGGGAGAGGGAGAGAGACAGTGTGAGGGAGAGGGAGAGAGACAGCGCGAGGGAGAGCGAGAGAGACAGTGCGAGGGAGAGAGAGAGACAGATCGAGGGAGAAAGAGAGAAAGACAGTTAGGGAGAGGGAGAGAGACAGTGCGTAGGAGAGGGACAGCGTGAGGGAGAGAGAGAGAGAAAGCGCGTTGGAGACGGAGAGAGCGTGACGGAGAGGGAGAGAGCGCGACGGAGGGGGGAGAGAGCGCGACGGAGAGGGAGAGAGACAGCGCGAGGGAGATAGAGAGAGGCAGCGTGAGGGAGAGGAAAAGAGACAGCATGAGGGAGAGGTAGACAGACAGCGTGAGGGAGAGGTAGAAAGAGTAACAGCACGAGGGAGAAGGAGAGAGAGAGAGACAGGGAGAGGGAGAGAGACAGCGCGAGAGACAGGGCGAGGGAGAGAGAGCGTGAGGGAGAGGGCGAGGGAGAGAGACAGCGTGAGGGAGACGGCGACGGAGAGAGAAAGCGTGAGGGAGAGGGAGTGGGAGAAACAGAGTGAGGGAGAGGGAGAGAGAGAGACAGGGAGAGGGAGAGGGAGAGAGGCAGCACGAAGGAGAGGGAGAGAGACAAGGAGAGGGAGGGGAGAGAGACAGCGCGAGGGAGAGGGAGAGAGACAGCACGAGGGAGACGGAGAGAGACAGCGCGAGGGAGAGGGAGAGAGACATCGCGAGGAAGAGGGAGAGAGACAGCACGAGGGAGAGGGAGAGAGACAGCACGAGGGAGAGGGAGAGAGACAGCGCAAGGGAGAGGGAGAGAGACAGCGCGAGGGAGAGAGAGAGACAGATCGAGGGAGAAAGAGAGAAAGACAGTTAGGGAGAGGGAGAGAGACAGTGCGTAGGAGAGGGACAGCGTGAGGGAGAGAGAGAGAGAGAAAGCGCGTTGGAGACGGTGAGAGCGTGACGGAGAGGGAGAGAGCGCGACGGAGGGGGAGAGAGCGCGACAGAGAGGGAGAGAGTGCTATGCAGAGGGAGAGAGCGCGATGGAGAGGGAGAGAGTGCGACGGAGAGGGAGGGAGACAGCGCGAGGGACAGGGAGAGAGACAGCGCAAGGGAGAGGGAGAGAGACAGCGCGAGGGAGAGGAAGAGAGACAGTGAGAGGGAGAGAGAAAGATAACGCGAGGGAGAGAGAGAGAGAAACAGGGAGAGGGAGCGGGTGAGGGAGAGAGACAGCGCGAGAGAGAGGGAGAGGAACAGCGCGAGGGAGAGGGAGAGAGACAACGAGAGGGAGAGAGAGAGACAGCGCGAGGGTGAGGGAGAGAGAGACAGGGAGAGGGAGAAGGTGAGGGAGAGAGAAAGCGCGAGGGCGAGGGATAGAGACAGCGCGAGGGAGAGGGATAGAGACAGCGCGAAGGAGAGGGAGAGAGACAGCGCGAAGGAGAGGGAGAGAGACAGCACGAGGGAGATAGAGAGAGGCAGCGTGAGGGAGAGGAAAAGAGACAGCATGAGGGAGAGGTAGACCGACAGCGTGAGGGAGAGGTAGAGAGAGTAACAGCACGAGGGAGAATAAGAGAGAGAGAGACGGAGAGGGAGAGAGACAGCGCGAGAGACAGGGCGAGGGAGAGAGAGCGCGAGGGAGAGGGCGAGGGAGAGAGACAGCATGAGGGAGACGGCGACAGAGAGAGAAAGCGCGAGGGAGAGAGAGTGGGAGAAACAGCGTGAGGGAGAGGGAGAGAGAGAGACAGGGAGAGAGAGAGGGAGAGGGAGAGAGACAGCACGAAGGAGAGGGAGAGAGACAAGGAGAGGGAGGGGAGAGAGACACTGTGAGGGAGAGGGAGATAGAGAGAGACAGCGCGAGGGAGAGGGAGATAGACATCGCAAGGGAGAGGGAGAGAGAGAGACAGCGTGAGTGACAGGGAGAGACACAGGCAGAGGGAGAGAGACAGCGCGAGGAAGAGGGAGAGAGAAACAGTGAGAGGGAGAGGGTGAGGGAGAGAGACAGCGCAAGGGAGAGGGAGAGAGACAGCGCGAGGGAGAGAGAGAGACAGATCGAGGGAGAAAGAGAGAAATACTGTTAGGGAGAGGGAGCGAGTCAGTGCGTAGGAGAGGGACAGCGTGAGGGAGAGAGAGAGAGAGAAAGCGCGTTGGAGATGGACAGAGTGTGACGGAGAGGGAGAGAGCGCGACGGAGGGGGAGAGAGCGCGACGGAGAGGGAGAGAGTGCTACGCAGAGGGAGAGAGCGCGATGGAGAGGGAGAGAGTGCGACGGAGAGGGAGGGAGACAGCGCGAGGGACAGGGAAAGAGACAGCACAAGGGAGAGGGAGAGAGACAGCGCGAGGGAGAGGAAGAGAGACGGTGAGAGGGAGAGAAAAAGACAGCGTGAGGGAGAGGGAGAGAGAAACAGAGAGAGGGAGCGGGTGAGGGAGAGAGCCAGCGCGAGAGAGAGGGAGAGGAACAGCGCGAGGGAGAGGGAGAGAGACAATGAGAGGGAGAGAGAGAGACAGTGCGAGGGTGAGGGAGAGAGAAACAGGGAGAGGGAGAAGGTGAGGGAGAGAGAAAGCGCGAGGGAGAGGGAGAGAGACAGCGCGAGGTAGAGGGAGAGAGACAGCGCGAGGGAGAGGGAGAGAGACAGCACGAGGGAGAGGGAGAGAGACAGGGAGAGGGAGAGAGACAGCGCGAGGAGGAGGGAGAGAGACAGTATGAGGGAGAGGGAGAGAGACAGGGAGAGAGAGAGGGAGAGAGACAGGGAGAGGGGAGAGACAGCGCGAGGGAGAGAGAGAGGGAAAGAGCACGAGGGAGAGGGAGAGGGGGAGAGAGAGCACGAGGGAGAGGGTAATAGACAGCGCGAGGGCGAGGGAGAAGGGGAGAGAGAGCGCAAGGGAGAGGGAGATAGCATGAGGGAGAGGGAGAGAGACAGCGTGAGGGAGAGATAGAGGGACAGGGCGAGGGACAGATCGAAGGAGAGGGACAGTGTGAGGGAGAGGGAGAGAGACAGCGCGAGGGAGAGGGAGAGAGACAGCGTGAGGGAGAGGGAGAGAGAGACAGCGTGAGTGACAGGGAGAGACACAGGGAGAGGGAGGGAGTCAGCGTGAGGGAGGGAGAGAGACAGCACGAGTGAGAGGGAGAGAGAGAGACAGCGCATGTGAGAGGGAGAGACAGAGAGTCAGCGCGAGTGAGAGGAAGAGAGACAGCGCAAGGGAGAGGGGGAGAGAGAGACAGCGTGAGTGAGAGGCAGAGGGAGAGAGACAGCGCAAGTAAGAGGATGAGAGACAGCGCGAGGGAGAGGGGGAGAGAGAGACAGAGCGAGTGAGAGGGAGAGAGAGAGACAGTGCGAGTGAGAGGGAGAGAGAGAGAGACAGCGCGAGTGAGAGGGAGAGAGAGAGAGACAGCGCCAGTGAGAGGGAGAGAGAGAGACAGCGCGTGGGAGAGGGAGAGGTAGAGAGACCGCGCAAGGGAGAGGGAGAGAGAGAGAGACAGGGAGAGGGGGAGGGAGAGAGACGGGGAGAGGGAGAGAGACAGGGAGAGGGAGAGGGAGAGAGACAATGCGAGGGTGAGGGAGAGGGAGAGAGACAGCGTGAGGGAGAGGGATAGGGAGCGTGAGGTAGAGGTAGAGAGAGCATGAGGGAGAGCGAGAGGGGGAGAGAGTGCGCGAGGGACAGTGAGAGGGAGATAGACAGCGCGAGGGAGAGGGAGAGGGAGAGAGACAGCGTGAAGGAGAGGGAGGGGGAGAGAGACAGTGCGAGGGAGAGGGAGAGAGACAGAGCGAGGGAGAGGGAGAGAGACCGCGCGAGGGAGAGGGAGTGCGAGGGAGACAGCACGAGGGAGAGGGAGAGAGACAGCGCGAAGGAGAGGGAGAGAGACAGCGCGAGGGAGATAGAGAGAGGCAGCGTGAGGGAGAGGAAAAGAGAAAGCATGAGGGAGAGGTAGACAGGCAGCGTGAGGGAGAGGTAGAGTTAGTAACAGCACGAGGGAGAAGGAGAGAAAGAGAGACAGGGAGAGGGAGAGAGACAGCGCGAGAGACAGGGCGAGGGAGAGAGAGCGTGAGGGAGAGGGCGAGGGAGAGAGACAGCGCGCGGGAGAGGTAGACAGACAGCGCGAGGGTGAGGGAGAGAGAGTAACAGGTCGAGGGCGAGGGAGAGAGAGAGAGACAGGGAGAGGGAGAGAGACAGAGCGAGAGACAGGGCGAGGGAGAGAGAGCGCCAGGGAGAGGGCGAGGAAGAGAGACAGCATGAGGGAGACGGCGAGGGATAGAGACAGCGCGAGGGAGAGGGAGAGAGAGAAACAGCGCGAGGGAGAGGGAGAGAGAGAGACAGGGAAAGGGAGAGGGAGAGGGAGAGAGACAGCGTGAGGGAGACGGCGAGGGACAGACACAGCGCGAAGGAGAGGGCGAGAGACAAGGAGAGGGAGGGGGAGAGAGACAGCGCGAGGGTGAGGGAGACAGGGAGACGGAGAGGGAGAGGGAGACAGCACGAGGGACAGGGCGAGGGACAGGGACAGCACGAGGGATAGGGCGAAGGACAGGGACAGCACGAGTGACAGGGCGAGGGAGAGGGACAGCACGAGGGACAGGTCGAGGGACAGGGACAGCACGAGGGATAGGGCGAGGGACAGAGACAGCACGAGTGACAGGGCGAGGGACATGGACAGCGCGAGGGACAGGGAGAGGGAGAGGGAGACAGCGTGAGGAACAGGGCGAGGGAGAGGGAGACAGCACGAGGGAGTGGGAGAGGGAGACAGCACGAGGGAGAGGGAGAGGGAGACAGCGAGAGGGAGAGGAAGACAGTGCGACGGAGAGGGAGAGGGAGACAGCACGAGGGAGAGGGAGAGAGACAGCGCAAGGGAGAGAGAGAGGGAGACAAGGCGAGAGCGAGAGAGAGGGAGACAGCGCGAGGTAGAGGGTGAAAGACAGCGCGAGGTAGAGGGAGAGAGACAGCACGAGGGAGACGGAGAGAGACAGTATGAGGGAGAGGGAGAGAGACAGGGAGAGAGAGAGGGATAGAGACAGGGAGAGGGGAGAGACAGCGCGAGGGAGAGAGAGAGGGAAAGAGCGCGAGGGAGAGGGAGAGGGGGAGAGAGAGAATGAGGGAGAGGGAGAGTGACAGCACGAGGGAGAAGGAGAGAGACAGCACGAGTGAGAGGGTGAGAGCGCGAGGGAGAGGGAGCGAGACAGCGCGTGGGTGAGAGAGAGGCAGCGTGACAAAGAGGAAGAGAGACAGTGCGCGGGAGAGGTAGACAGACAGCGCGAGGGTGAGGGAGAGAGAGTAACAGCTCGAGGGAGAGGAGAGAGAGAGACAAGGAGAGGGAGAGAGACAGAGCGAGAGACAGGGCGAGGGAGAGAGAGCGCCAGGGAGAGGGCGAGGGAGAGAGACAGCATGAGGGAGACGGCGAGGGATAGAGACAGCGCGAGGGAGAGGGAGAGAGAGAAACAGCATGAGGGAGAGGGAGAGAGAGAGAGACAGGGAGAGGGAGAGGGAGAGAGACAGCGTGAGGGAGACGGCGAGGGATAGACACAGCGCGAAGGGGAGGGCGAGAGATAAGGAGAGGGTGGGGGAGAGAGACAGCGCGAGGGTGAGGGAGACAGGGAGACGGAGAGGGAGAGGGAGACAGCACGAGTGACAGGGCGAGGGAGAGGGACAGCACGAGGCACAGGTCGAGGGACAGGGACAGCACGAGGGATAGGGCGAGGGACAGAGACAGCACGAGTGACAGGGCGAGGGAGAGGGAAAGCGCGAGGGACAGGGAGAGGGAGACAGCAGGAGGAACAGGGCAAGGGAGAGGGAGACAGCGTGAGGGAGAATGAGGGGGTGACAGCACGAGGGAGTGGGAGAGGGAGACAGCACTAGGGAGAGGGAGATGGAGACAGCGAGAGGGAGAGGAAGACAGTGCAACGGAGAGGGAGAGGGAGACAGCATGAGGGAGAGGGAGAGAGACAGCGCAAGAGAGAGAGAGAGGGAGACAGGGCGAGAGAGAGAGAGAGGGAGACAGCGCGAGGTATAGGGTGAAAGACAGCGTGAGGTAGAGGGAGAGAGACAGCACGAGGGAGAGGAAGAGAGACAGGGAGAGGGAGAGAGACAGCGCGAGGAGGAGGGAGAGAGACAGTATGAGGGAGAGGGAGAGAGACAGGGAGAGAGAGAGGGAGAGAGACAGGGAGAGGGGGAGAGACAGCGCGAGGGAGAGAGAGAGAGGAAAGAGCGCGAGGGAGAGGGAGAGGGGGAGAGAGAGCACTAGGGAGAGGGTGATAGACAGCGCGACGGAGAGGGAGATGGGGAGAGAGAGCGCAAGGGAGAGGGAGATTGCATAAGGGAGAGGGAGAGAGACAGCGTGAGGGAGAGATAGAGGGACAGGGCGAGGGACAGATTGAAGGAGAGGGACAGTGTGAGGGAGAGGGAGAGAGACAGCGCGAGGGAGAGGGAGAGAGACAGCGCGAGAGAGAGGGAGAGAGAGAGACAACGCCACAGAGAAGGAGAGACACAGGAAGAGGGAGAGAGACAGCGCGAGGGAGAGGGAGAGAGACAGCGTGAGGGAGAGGGAGAGAGAGACAGCGTGAGTGACAGGGAGAGACACAGGGAGAGGGTGAGAGTCAGCGCGAGGGAGAGGGAGAGAGACAGCACGAGTGAGAGGGAGAGAGAGAGACAGCGCGAGTGAGAGGGAGAGAGAGAGTCAGCGCGAGTGAGAGGAAGAGAGACAGCGCAAGGGAGAGGGGGAGAGAGAGACAGCGCGAGTGAGAGGCAGAGAGAGAGAGACAGCGCAAGTAAGAGGAAGAGAGACAGCGCGAGGGAGAGGGGGAGAGAGAGACAGCCCGAGTGAGAGGGAGAGAGAGAGACAGTGCGAGTGAGAGAGAGAGAGAGAGACAGCGCGAGTGAGAGGGAGAGAGAGAGACAGCGTGAGTGAGAGGGAGAGAGACAGCGCGAGGGAGAGGGAGAGGGAGAGGGAGAGAGACTGCGCGAGGAGAGGGAGAGGGAGAGAGACAGCACAAGGGAGAGGGAGAGAGACAGCACGAGGGAGAGGGAGAGAGACAGCATGAGGGAGAGGGAGAGAGACAGCGTGAGGGAGAGGGAGAGAGACAGCGCGAGGGAGAGGGAGAGAGACAAAGCGAGGGAGAGAGAGAGACAGATCGAGGGAGAAAGAGAGAAAGACAGTTCGGGAGAGGGAGAGAGACAGTGCGTAGGAGAGGGACAGCGTGAGGGAGAGAGAGAGAGAAAGTGCGTTGGAGACGGAGAGAGCGTGACGGAGAGGGAGAGAGCGCGACGGAGGGGGAGTGAGCGCGACAGAGAGGGAGAGAGACAGCGTGAGGGAGATAGAGAGAGGCAGTGTGAGGGAGAGGAAAAGAGACAGCATGAGGGAGAGGTAGACAGACAGCGTGAGGGAGAGGTAGAGAGAGTAACAGCACGAGGGAGAAGGAGAGAGAGAGAGACAGGGAGAGGGAGAGAGACAGCGCGAGAGACAGGGCGAGGGAGAGAGAGCGTGAGGGAGAGGGCGAGGGAGAGAGACAGCGTGAGGGAGACGGCGACGGAGAGAGAAAGCGTGAGGGAGAGGGAGTGGGAGAAACAGCGTGAGGGAGAGGGAGAGAGAGAGACAGGGAGAGGGAGAGGGAGAGAGGCAGCACGAAGGAGAGGGAGAGAGACAAGGAGAGGGAGGGGAGAGAGACAGTGTGAGGGAGAGGGAGATAGAGAGAGACAGCGCGAGGGAGAGGGCGAGAGACAAGGAGAGGGAGGGGGAGAGAGACAGCGCGAGGGTGAGGGAGACAGGGAGACAGAGAGGGAGAGGGAGACAGCACGAGGGACAGGGCGAGGGACAGGGACAGCACGAGGGATAGGGCGAGGGACAGGGACAGCACGAGTGACAGGGCGAGGGACAGGGACAGCACGAGGGACAGGGCGAGGGAGAGGGAAAGCACGAGGGACAGGGAGAGGGAGAGGGAGACAGCGTGAGGAACAGGGCGAGGGAGAGGGAGACAGCGCGAGGGAATGGGTGGGGTAGACACCATGAGGGAGTGGGAGAGGGAGACAGCACGAGGGAGAGGGAGAGGGAGACAGCGAGAGGGAGAGGAAGACAGTGCAATGGAGAGGGAGAGGGAGACAGCACGAGGGAGAGGGAGAGAGACAGCGCAAGGGAGAGAGAGAGGGAGACAGGGCGAGAGAGAGAGAGAGGGAGACAGCGCAAGGTAGAGGGTGCGAGACAGCGCGAGGTAGAGGGAGAGAGACAGCACGAGGGAGAGGGAGAGAGACAGGGAGAGGGAGAGAGACAGCACGAGGAGGAGGGAGAGAGACAGTATGAGGGAGAGGGAGAGAGACAGGGAGAGAGAGAGGGAGAGAGACAGGGAGAGGGGAGAGACAGCGCGAGGGAGACAGCGAGGGAAGGAGCGCGAGGGAGAGGGAGAGGGGGAGAGAGAGCACGAGGGAGAGGGTGATCGACAGCGCGAGGGAGAGGGTGAGGGGGAGAGAGAGCGCAAGGGAGAGGGAGATAGCATGAGGGAGAGGGAGAGAGACAGCGTGAGGGAGAGATAGAGGGACAGGGCGAGGGACAGATCGAAGGAGAGGGACAGTGTGAGGGAGAGGGAGAGAGACAGCGCGAGAGAGAGGGAGAGAGAGAGACAACGCCACAGAGAAGGAGAGACACAGGAAGAGGGAGAGAGACAGCGCGAGGGAGAGGGAGAGAGACAGCGTGAGGGAGAGGGAGAGAGAAACAGCGTGAGTGACAGGGAGAGAGACAGGGAGAGGGATAGAGACAGCGCGAGGGAGAGGGAGAGAGACAGCACGAGTGAGAGGGAGAGAGAGAGACAGCGCGAGTGAGAGGGAGAGAGAGAGAGTCAGCGCGAGTGAGAGGAAGAGAGACAGCGCAAGGGAGAGGGGGAGAGAGGGACAGCGCGAGTGAGAGGCAGAGAGAGAGAGACAGCGCAAGTGAGAGGAAGAGAGACAGCGCGAGGGAGAGGGGGAGAGAGACACAGCGCGAGTGAGAGGGAGAGAGAGAGACAGTGCGAGTGAGAGGGAGAGATAGAGAGACAGCGCGAGTGAGAGGGAGAGAGAGAGACAGCGTGAGTGAGAGGGAGAGAGACAGCGCGAGGGAGAGGGAGAGGGAGAGGGAGAGAGACTGCGCGAGGAGAGGGAAAGGGAGAGAGACAGCACAAGGGAGAGGGAGAGAGACAGCACGAGGGAGAGGGAGAGAGACAGCGCGAGGGAGAGGGAGAGAGACAGCGTGAGGGAGAGGGAGAGAGACAGCGCGAGGGAGAGGGAGAGAGACAAAGCGAGGGAGAGAGAGAGACAGATCGAGGGAGAAAGAGAGAAAGACAGTTCGGGAGAGGGAGAGAGACAGTGCGTAGGAGAGGGACAGCGTGAGGGAGAGAGAGAGAGAAAGTGCGTTGGTGACGGAGAGAGCGTGACGGAGAGGGAGAGAGCGCGACGGAGGGGGAGAGAGCGCGACAGAGAGGGAGAGAGACAGCGTGAGGGAGATAGAGAGAGGCAGTGTGAGGGAGAGGAAAAGAGACAGCATGAGGGAGAGGTAGACAGACAGCGTGAGGGAGAGGTAGAGAGAGTAACAGCACGAGGGAGAAGGAGAGAGAGAGAGACAGGGAGAGGGAGAGAGACAGTGCGAGAGACAGGGCGAGGGAGAGAGAGCGTGAGGGAGAGGGCGAGGGAGAGAGACAGCGTGAGGGAGACGGCGACGGAGAGAGAAAGCGTGAGGGAGAGGGAGTGGGAGAAACAGCGTGAGGGAGAGGGAGAGAGAGAGACAGGGAGAGGGAGAGGGAGAGAGGCAGCACGAAGGAGAGGGAGAGAGACAAGGAGAGGGAGGGGAGAGAGACAGTGTGAGGGAGAGGGAGATAGAGAGAGACAGCGCGAGGGAGAGGGCGAGAGACAAGGAGAGGGAGGGGGAGAGAGACAGCGCGAGGGTGAGGGAGACAGGGAGACAGAGAGGGAGAGGGAGACAGCACGAGGGACAGGGCGAGGGACAGGGACAGCACGAGGGATAGGGCGAGGGACAGGGACAGCACGAGTGACAGGGCGAGGGACAGGGACAGCACGAGGGACAGGGCGAGGGAGAGGGAAAGCACGAGGGACAGGGAGAGGGAGAGGGAGACAGCGTGAGGAACAGGGCGAGGGAGAGGGAGACAGCGCGAGGGAATGGGTGGGGTAGACACCATGAGGGAGTGGGAGAGGGAGACAGCACGAGGGAGAGGGAGAGGGAGACAGCGAGAGGGAGAGGAAGACAGTGCAATGGAGAGGGAGAGGGAGACAGCACGAGGGAGAGGGAGAGAGACAGCGCAAGGGAGAGAGAGAGGGAGACAGGGCGAGAGAGAGAGAGAGGGAGACAGCGCAAGGTAGAGGGTGCGAGACAGCGCGAGGTAGAGGGAGAGAGACAGCACGAGGGAGAGGGAGAGAGACAGGGAGAGGGAGAGAGACAGCACGAGGAGGAGGGAGAGAGACAGTATGAGGGAGAGGGAGAGAGACAGGGAGAGAGAGAGGGAGAGAGACAGGGAGAGGGGAGAGACAGCGCGAGGGAGACAGCGAGGGAAGGAGCGCGAGGGAGAGGGAGAGGGGGAGAGAGAGCACGAGGGAGAGGGTGATCGACAGCGCGAGGGAGAGGGTGAGGGGGAGAGAGAGCGCAAGGGAGAGGGAGATAGCATGAGGGAGAGGGAGAGAGACAGCGTGAGGGAGAGATAGAGGGACAGGGCGAGGGACAGATCGAAGGAGAGGGACAGTGTGAGGGAGAGGGAGAGAGACAGCGCGAGAGAGAGGGAGAGAGAGAGACAACGCCACAGAGAAGGAGAGACACAGGAAGAGGGAGAGAGACAGCGCGAGGGAGAGGGAGAGAGACAGCGTGAGGGAGAGGGAGAGAGAAACAGCGTGAGTGACAGGGAGAGAGACAGGGAGAGGGATAGAGACAGCGCGAGGGAGAGGGAGAGAGACAGCACGAGTGAGAGGGAGAGAGAGAGACAGCGCGAGTGAGAGGGAGAGAGAGAGAGTCAGCGCGAGTGAGAGGAAGAGAGACAGCGCAAGGGAGAGGGGGAGAGAGGGACAGCGCGAGTGAGAGGCAGAGGGAGAGAGACAGCGCAAGTGAGAGGAAGAGAGACAGCGCGAGGGAGAGGGGGAGAGAGACACAGCGCGAGTGAGAGAGAGAGAGAGAGACAGTGCGAGTGAGAGGGAGAGATAGAGAGACAGCGCGAGTGAGAGGGAGAGAGAGAGACAGCGCGAGTGAGAGGGAGAGAGACAGTGCAAGGGAGAGGGAGAGGGAGAGGTAGAGAGACCGCGCAAGGGAGAGGGAGAGAGAGAGAGACAGGGAGAGGGGGAGGGAGAGAGACGGGGAGAGGGAGAGAGACAGGGAGAGGGAGAGGGAGAGAGACAATGCGAGGGTGAGGGAGAGGGAGAGAGACAGCGTGAGGGAGAGGGATAGGGAGCGTGAGGTAGAGGTAGAGAGAGCGTGAGGGAGAGCGAGAGGGGGAGAGAGTGCGTGAGGGACAGTGAGAGGGAGATAGACAGCGCGAGGGGGTGGGAGAGGGAGAGAGATGGCGCGAAGGAGAGGGAGAGGGAGAGAGACAGTGCGAGGGAGAGGGAGAGTGACAGAGCGAGGGAGAAGGAGAGAGACCGCGCAAGGGAGAGGGAGTGGGAGAAAGACAAGGTGAGGGAGAGGGAGAGGGAGTGAGACAACGAGAGGGAGAGGGAGAGAGACAGCACAAGGGAGAGGGAGAGAGACAGCGGGAGGGAGAGGGAGAGAGACAGCGCGAGGGAGAGGGTGAGAGACAGGGAGAGGGAGAGGGTGACTGACAGTGAGAGGGAGAGAGACAGCAGGAGGGAGAGAGAATGACACAGCACGAGGGAGAGGGAGAGAGACAGCGCGAGGGAGAGGGAGAGAGACAGCACGAGGGAGAGGGAGAGAGACAGGGAGAGGGAGAGGGTGAGAGACAGAGTGAGGGAGAGGGTGAGGGAGAGAGACAGCACGAGGGAGAGGGAGAGAGACAGCACGAGGGAGGAGGGTGAGAGACAGCGTGAGGGAGAGGGAGAGAGACAGCGCGAGGGAGAGGGAGAGAGACAGCGTGAGGAAGAGGGAGAGAGACAGCGCGAGGGAGAGAGAGAGACAGATCGAGGGAGAAAGAGAGAAAGACAGTTAGGGAGAGGGAGAGAGACAGTGCGTAGGAGAGGGACAGCGTGAGGGAGAGAGAGAGAGAAAGCGCGTTGGAGACGGAGAGAGCGTGACGGAGAGGGAGAGAGCGCGACGGAGGGGGAGAGAGCGCGACGGAGAGGGAGAGAGTGCTACGCAGAGGGAGAGAGCGCGATGGAGAGTGAGAGAGTGCGACGGAGAGGGAGGGCGACAGCGCGAGGGGCAGGGAGAGAGACAGCGCGAGGGAGAGGGAGAGAGACAGGGAGAGGGAGAGAGACAGCGCGAGGGAGAGAGAGAGACAGCACGAGGGAGAGGGAGAGAGAGAGACAGGGAGAGGGAGAGAGTGAGGGAGAGAGACAGCGCAAGGGAGAGGGAGAGAGACAGCGCGAGGGAGAGGGAGAGAGACAGCGCGAGGGAGAGGATGAGAGACAGCGCGAGGGAGAGGGGAGAGACAGCGAGAGGGAGAGAGAGAGACAGCGCGAGGGTGAGGGAGAGAGAGACAGGGAGAGGGAGAGTGTAACGGAGAGAGACAGCACGAGGGAGAGGGAGAGAGACAGCATGAGGGAGAGGGAGAGAGACAGGGAGAGGGAGAGAGCACGAGGGAGAGGCAGAGAGACAGCACGAGTGAGAGGGAGAGAGCGCGAGGGACAGGGAGCGAGACAGCGCGAAGGAGAGAGAGAGAGGCAGTGTGACAGAGAGGAAGGGAGACAGCGCGAGGGAGAGGTAGACAGACAGCGCGAGGGTGAGGTAGAGAGAGTAACAGCACAAGGGAGAAGGAGAGAGAGAGAGACAGGGAGAGGGAGAGAGACAGCGTGAAAGACAGGGTGAGGGAGAGAGAGCGCAAGGGAGAGGGTGAGGGAGAGAGACAGCGAGAGGGAAACGGTGAGGGAGAGAGCACAAGGGAGAGGGAGAGAGAGAAACAGCGTGAGGGAGAGGGAGAGAGAGAGACAAGGAGAGGGAGAGGGAGAGGGAGAGAGACAGCGCGAAGGTGAGGGAGAAAGACAAGGAGAGGGAGGGGGAGAGAGACGGTGCGAGGGAGAGGGAGAGAGACAGTGCGAGGGAGAGGGAGAGGGAGAGAGACAGCGCGAGAGAGAGGGAGAGAGACTGCGCGAGGGAGAGGGAGAGAGACAGCACGAGGGAGAGGGAGAGGGAGAGACAGCGTGAGGGAGAGAGACAGCGCAAGGGAGAGGGAGAGAGACAGCACGAGGGAGAGGGAGAGGGGGGAGAGAGAGCGTGAGTGAGAGGGTGATAGACAGGGAGAGGGAGAGGGGAAGAGAGAGTGCGATGGAAAGGGATATAGCGTGAGGGAGAGGGAAAGAGACAGCGTGAGGGAGAGAGACAGGGACAGGGCGAGGGACAGATCGAAGGAGAGGGACAGTGCGAGGGAGAGGGAGAGGGAGAGAAACAGCGCGAGGGAGAGGGAGAGAGACAGCACGAGTGAGAGGGAGAGAGAGAGAGACAGTGCGAGGGAGAGGGAGAGACAGCGTGAGGGTGAGAGACAGCGCAAGGCAGAGGGAGAGAGACAGCGCAAGGGAGAGAGAGAGAGACAGCACGAGGGAGAGGGAGAGAGACAGCGCGAGGGACAGGGAGAGAGACAGTGCAAGGGAGAGGGAGAGAGACAGGGAGAGGCAGAGGGTGAGAGACAGTGTGAGGGAGAGGGTGAGGGAGAGAGACAGCACGAGGGAGAGGGAGAGAGACTGCGCGAGCAGAGGGAGAGGGAGAGAGACAGCACGAGGGAGAGGGAGAGAGACAGCACGAGGGAGAGGGAGAGAGACAGCGCGAGGGAGAGGGAGAGAGACAGCGTGAGGGAGAGGGAGAGAGGACAGCGCGAGGGAGAGGGAGAGAGACAGTGCGAGGGAGAGAGAGAGACAGATCGAGGGAGAAAGAGAGAAAGACAGTTAGGGAGAGGGAGAGAGACAGTGCGTAGGAGAGGGACAGCGTGAGGGAGAGAGAGAGAGAAAGCGCGTTGGAGACGGAGAGAGCATGACGGAGAGGGAGAGAGCGCGACGGAGGGGGAGAGAGTGCGACGGAGAGGGAGAGAGACAGCGCGAGGGAGATAGAGAGAGGCAGCGTGAGGGAGAGGAAAAGAGACAGCATGAGGGAGAGGTAGACAGACAGCATGAGGGAGAGGTAGAGAGAGTAACAGCACGAGTGAGAAGGAGAGAGAGAGAGACAGGGAGAGGGAGAGAGACAGCGCGAGAGACAGGGCGAGGGAGAGAGAGTGTGAGGGAGAGGGCGAGGGAGAGAGACAGCGTGAGGGAGACGGCGACGGAGAGAGAAAGCGTGAGGGGGAGGGAGTGGGAGAAACAGCGTGAGGGAGAGGGAGAGAGAGAGACAGGGAGAGGGAGGGGAGAGAGGCAGCACGAAGGAGAGGGAGAGAGACAAGGAGAGGGAGGGGAGAGAGACAGTGTGAGGGAGAGGGAGATAGAGAGAGACAGCGCGAGGGAGAGGGAGAGACAGCGTGAGGGAGAGAGACAGCGCGAGGCAGAGGGAGAGAGACAGCGCAAGGGAGAGGGAGAGAGAGAGACCGCGTGAGTGACAGGGAGAGACACAGGCAGAGGGGGAGAGACAGCGCAAGGGAGAGGGAGAGAGACAGCGCGAGGGAGAGGGAGAGTGACAGCACGAGGGAGAGGGAGAGAGACAGCACGAGTGAGAGGGTGAGAGAGCGAGGGAGAGGGAGCGAGACAGCACGTGGGAGAGAGAGAGGCAGTGTGACAGAGAGGAAGAGAGACAGCGCGCGGGAGAGGTAGACAGACAGCGTGAGGGTGAGGGAGAGAGAGTAACAGCTCGAGGGAGAAGGAGAGAGAGAGAGACAGGGAGAGGGAGAGAGACAGAGCGAGAGACAAGGCGAGGGAGAGAGAGCGCCAGGGAGAGGGCGAGGGAGAGAGACAGCATGAGGGAGACGGCGAGGGATAGAGACAGCACGAGGGAGAGGGAGAGAGGGAAACAGCGCGAGGGAGAGGGAGAGAGAGAGACAGGGAGAGGGAGAGGGAGAGAGACAGCGTGAGGGAGACGGCGAGGGATAGACACAGCGCGAAGGAGAGGGCGAGAGACAAGGAGAGGGAGGGGGAGAGAGACAGCGCGAGGGTGAGGGAGAGGGAGAGGGAGACAGCGTGAGGAACAGGGCGAGGGAGAGGGAGACAGCGCGAGGGAGAGTGAGGGGGAGACAGCACGAGGGAGTGGGAGAGGGAGACAGCACGAGGGAGAGGGAGAGGGAGACAGCGAGAGGGAGAGGAAGACAGTGCGATGGAGAGGGAGAGGGAGACAGCACGAGGGAGAGGGAGAGAGACAGCGCAAGGGAGAGAGAGAGGGAGACAAGGCGAGAGAGAGAGAGGGAGACAGCGCGAGGTAGAGGGTGAAAGACAGCGCGAGGTAGAGGGAGAGAGACAGCACGAGGGAGAGGGAGAGAGACAGGGAGAAGGAGAGAGACAGCGCGAGGAGGAGGGAGAGAGACAGTATGAGGGAGAGGGAGAGAATCAGGGAGAGAGAGAGGGATAGAGACAGGGAGAGGGGAGAGACAGCGCGAGGGAGAGAGAGAGGGAAAGAGCGCGAGGGAGAGGGAGAGGGGGGAGAGAGAGCAGGAGGGAGAGGGTGATAGACAGCGCGAGGGAGAGGGAGAAGGGGAGAGAGAGCGCAAGGGAGAGGGAGATAGCATGAGGGAGAGGGAGAGAGACAGCGTGAGGGAGAGGGAGAGAGACAACGCGAGAGAGAGGGAGAGAGAGAGACAACGCCACAGAGAAGGAGAGACACAGGAAGAGGGAGAGAGACAGCGCGAGGGAGAGGGAGAGAGACAGCGCGAGTGAGAGGGAGAGAGAGAGACAGCGTGAGTGAGAGGGAGAGAGACAGCGCGAGGGAGAGGGAGAGGGAGAGGGAGAGAGACTGCGCGAGGAGAGGGAAAGGGAGAGAGACAGCACAAGGGAGAGGGAGAGAGACAGCACGAGGGAGAGGGAGAGAGACAGCGCGAGGGAGAGGGAGAGAGACAGCGTGAGGGAGAGGGAGAGAGACAGCGCGAGGGAGAGGGAGAGAGACAAAGCGAGGGAGAGAGAGAGACAGATCGAGGGAGAAAGAGAGAAAGACAGTTCGGGAGAGGGAGAGAGACAGTGCGTAGGAGAGGGACAGCGTGAGGGAGAGAGAGAGAGAAAGTGCGTTGGAGACGGAGAGAGCGTGACGGAGAGGGAGAGAGCGCGACGGAGGGGGAGAGAGCGCGACAGAGAGGGAGAGAGACAGCGTGAGGGAGATAGAGAGAGGCAGTGTGAGGGAGAGGAAAAGAGACAGCATGAGGGAGAGGTAGACAGACAGCGTGAGGGAGAGGTAGAGAGAGTAACAGCACGAGGGAGAAGGAGAGAGAGAGAGACAGGGAGAGGGAGAGAGACAGTGCGAGAGACAGGGCGAGGGAGAGAGAGCGTGAGGGAGAGGGCGAGGGAGAGAGACAGCGTGAGGGAGACGGCGACGGAGAGAGAAAGCGTGAGGGAGAGGGAGTGGGAGAAACAGCGTGAGGGAGAGGGAGAGAGAGAGACAGGGAGAGGGAGAGGGAGAGAGGCAGCACGAAGGAGAGGGAGAGAGACAAGGAGAGGGAGGGGAGAGAGACAGTGTGAGGGAGAGGGAGATAGAGAGAGACAGCGCGAGGGAGAGGGCGAGAGACAAGGAGAGGGAGGGGGAGAGAGACAGCGCGAGGGTGAGGGAGACAGGGAGACAGAGAGGGAGAGGGAGACAGCACGAGGGACAGGGCGAGGGACAGGGACAGCACGAGGGATAGGGCGAGGGACAGGGACAGCACGAGTGACAGGGCGAGGGACAGGGACAGCACGAGGGACAGGGCGAGGGAGAGGGAAAGCACGAGGGACAGGGAGAGGGAGAGGGAGACAGCGTGAGGAACAGGGCGAGGGAGAGGGAGACAGCGCGAGGGAATGGGTGGGGTAGACACCATGAGGGAGTGGGAGAGGGAGACAGCACGAGGGAGAGGGAGAGGGAGACAGCGAGAGGGAGAGGAAGACAGTGCAATGGAGAGGGAGAGGGAGACAGCACGAGGGAGAGGGAGAGAGACAGCGCAAGGGAGAGAGAGAGGGAGACAGGGCGAGAGAGAGAGAGAGGGAGACAGCGCAAGGTAGAGGGTGCGAGACAGCGCGAGGTAGAGGGAGAGAGACAGCACGAGGGAGAGGGAGAGAGACAGGGAGAGGGAGAGAGACAGCACGAGGAGGAGGGAGAGAGACAGTATGAGGGAGAGGGAGAGAGACAGGGAGAGAGAGAGGGAGAGAGACAGGGAGAGGGGAGAGACAGCGCGAGGGAGACAGCGAGGGAAGGAGCGCGAGGGAGAGGGAGAGGGGGAGAGAGAGCACGAGGGAGAGGGTGATCGACAGCGCGAGGGAGAGGGTGAGGGGGAGAGAGAGCGCAAGGGAGAGGGAGATAGCATGAGGGAGAGGGAGAGAGACAGCGTGAGGGAGAGATAGAGGGACAGGGCGAGGGACAGATCGAAGGAGAGGGACAGTGTGAGGGAGAGGGAGAGAGACAGCGCGAGAGAGAGGGAGAGAGAGAGACAACGCCACAGAGAAGGAGAGACACAGGAAGAGGGAGAGAGACAGCGCGAGGGAGAGGGAGAGAGACAGCGTGAGGGAGAGGGAGAGAGAAACAGCGTGAGTGACAGGGAGAGAGACAGGGAGAGGGATAGAGACAGCGCGAGGGAGAGGGAGAGAGACAGCACGAGTGAGAGGGAGAGAGAGAGACAGCGCGAGTGAGAGGGAGAGAGAGAGAGTCAGCGCGAGTGAGAGGAAGAGAGACAGCGCAAGGGAGAGGGGGAGAGAGGGACAGCGCGAGTGAGAGGCAGAGGGAGAGAGACAGCGCAAGTGAGAGGAAGAGAGACAGCGCGAGGGAGAGGGGGAGAGAGACACAGCGCGAGTGAGAGAGAGAGAGAGAGACAGTGCGAGTGAGAGGGAGAGATAGAGAGACAGCGCGAGTGAGAGGGAGAGAGAGAGACAGCGCGAGTGAGAGGGAGAGAGACAGTGCAAGGGAGAGGGAGAGGGAGAGGTAGAGAGACCGCGCAAGGGAGAGGGAGAGAGAGAGAGACAGGGAGAGGGGGAGGGAGAGAGACGGGGAGAGGGAGAGAGACAGGGAGAGGGAGAGGGAGAGAGACAATGCGAGGGTGAGGGAGAGGGAGAGAGACAGCGTGAGGGAGAGGGATAGGGAGCGTGAGGTAGAGGTAGAGAGAGCGTGAGGGAGAGCGAGAGGGGGAGAGAGTGCGTGAGGGACAGTGAGAGGGAGATAGACAGCGCGAGGGGGTGGGAGAGGGAGAGAGATGGCGCGAAGGAGAGGGAGAGGGAGAGAGACAGTGCGAGGGAGAGGGAGAGTGACAGAGCGAGGGAGAAGGAGAGAGACCGCGCAAGGGAGAGGGAGTGGGAGAAAGACAAGGTGAGGGAGAGGGAGAGGGAGTGAGACAACGAGAGGGAGAGGGAGAGAGACAGCACAAGGGAGAGGGAGAGAGACAGCGGGAGGGAGAGGGAGAGAGACAGCGCGAGGGAGAGGGTGAGAGACAGGGAGAGGGAGAGGGTGACTGACAGTGAGAGGGAGAGAGACAGCAGGAGGGAGAGAGAATGACACAGCACGAGGGAGAGGGAGAGAGACAGCGCGAGGGAGAGGGAGAGAGACAGCACGAGGGAGAGGGAGAGAGACAGGGAGAGGGAGAGGGTGAGAGACAGAGTGAGGGAGAGGGTGAGGGAGAGAGACAGCACGAGGGAGAGGGAGAGAGACAGCACGAGGGAGGAGGGTGAGAGACAGCGTGAGGGAGAGGGAGAGAGACAGCGCGAGGGAGAGGGAGAGAGACAGCGTGAGGAAGAGGGAGAGAGACAGCGCGAGGGAGAGAGAGAGACAGATCGAGGGAGAAAGAGAGAAAGACAGTTAGGGAGAGGGAGAGAGACAGTGCGTAGGAGAGGGACAGCGTGAGGGAGAGAGAGAGAGAAAGCGCGTTGGAGACGGAGAGAGCGTGACGGAGAGGGAGAGAGCGCGACGGAGGGGGAGAGAGCGCGACGGAGAGGGAGAGAGTGCTACGCAGAGGGAGAGAGCGCGATGGAGAGTGAGAGAGTGCGACGGAGAGGGAGGGCGACAGCGCGAGGGGCAGGGAGAGAGACAGCGCGAGGGAGAGGGAGAGAGACAGGGAGAGGGAGAGAGACAGCGCGAGGGAGAGAGAGAGACAGCACGAGGGAGAGGGAGAGAGAGAGACAGGGAGAGGGAGAGAGTGAGGGAGAGAGACAGCGCAAGGGAGAGGGAGAGAGACAGCGCGAGGGAGAGGGAGAGAGACAGCGCGAGGGAGAGGATGAGAGACAGCGCGAGGGAGAGGGGAGAGACAGCGAGAGGGAGAGAGAGAGACAGCGCGAGGGTGAGGGAGAGAGAGACAGGGAGAGGGAGAGTGTAACGGAGAGAGACAGCACGAGGGAGAGGGAGAGAGACAGCATGAGGGAGAGGGAGAGAGACAGGGAGAGGGAGAGAGCACGAGGGAGAGGCAGAGAGACAGCACGAGTGAGAGGGAGAGAGCGCGAGGGACAGGGAGCGAGACAGCGCGAAGGAGAGAGAGAGAGGCAGTGTGACAGAGAGGAAGGGAGACAGCGCGAGGGAGAGGTAGACAGACAGCGCGAGGGTGAGGTAGAGAGAGTAACAGCACAAGGGAGAAGGAGAGAGAGAGAGACAGGGAGAGGGAGAGAGACAGCGTGAAAGACAGGGTGAGGGAGAGAGAGCGCAAGGGAGAGGGTGAGGGAGAGAGACAGCGAGAGGGAAACGGTGAGGGAGAGAGCACAAGGGAGAGGGAGAGAGAGAAACAGCGTGAGGGAGAGGGAGAGAGAGAGACAAGGAGAGGGAGAGGGAGAGGGAGAGAGACAGCGCGAAGGTGAGGGAGAAAGACAAGGAGAGGGAGGGGGAGAGAGACGGTGCGAGGGAGAGGGAGAGAGACAGTGCGAGGGAGAGGGAGAGGGAGAGAGACAGCGCGAGAGAGAGGGAGAGAGACTGCGCGAGGGAGAGGGAGAGAGACAGCACGAGGGAGAGGGAGAGGGAGAGACAGCGTGAGGGAGAGAGACAGCGCAAGGGAGAGGGAGAGAGACAGCACGAGGGAGAGGGAGAGGGGGAGAGAGAGCGTGAGTGAGAGGGTGATAGACAGGGAGAGGGAGAGGGGAAGAGAGAGTGCGATGGAAAGGGATATAGCGTGAGGGAGAGGGAAAGAGACAGCGTGAGGGAGAGAGACAGGGACAGGGCGAGGGACAGATCGAAGGAGAGGGACAGTGCGAGGGAGAGGGAGAGGGAGAGAAACAGCGCGAGGGAGAGGGAGAGAGACAGCACGAGTGAGAGGGAGAGAGAGAGAGACAGTGCGAGGGAGAGGGAGAGACAGCGTGAGGGTGAGAGACAGCGCAAGGCAGAGGGAGAGAGACAGCGCAAGGGAGAGAGAGAGAGACAGCACGAGGGAGAGGGAGAGAGACAGCGCGAGGGACAGGGAGAGAGACAGCGCAAGGGAGAGGGAGAGAGACAGGGAGAGGCAGAGGGTGAGAGACAGTGTGAGGGAGAGGGTGAGGGAGAGAGACAGCACGAGGGAGAGGGAGAGAGACTGCGCGAGCAGAGGGAGAGGGAGAGAGACAGCACGAGGGAGAGGGAGAGAGACAGCACGAGGGAGAGGGAGAGAGACAGCGCGAGGGAGAGGGAGAGAGACAGCGTGAGGGAGAGGGAGAGAGACAGCGCGAGGGAGAGGGAGAGAGACAGTGCGAGGGAGAGAGAGAGACAGATCGAGGGAGAAAGAGAGAAAGACAGTTAGGGAGAGGGAGAGAGACAGTGCGTAGGAGAGGGACAGCGTGAGGGAGAGAGAGAGAGAAAGCGCGTTGGAGACGGAGAGAGCATGACGGAGAGGGAGAGAGCGCGACGGAGGGGGAGAGAGTGCGACGGAGAGGGAGAGAGACAGCGCGAGGGAGATAGAGAGAGGCAGCGTGAGGGAGAGGAAAAGAGACAGCATGAGGGAGAGGTAGACAGACAGCATGAGGGAGAGGTAGAGAGAGTAACAGCACGAGTGAGAAGGAGAGAGAGAGAGACAGGGAGAGGGAGAGAGACAGCGCGAGAGACAGGGCGAGGGAGAGAGAGTGTGAGGGAGAGGGCGAGGGAGAGAGACAGCGTGAGGGAGACGGCGACGGAGAGAGAAAGCGTGAGGGGGAGGGAGTGGGAGAAACAGCGTGAGGGAGAGGGAGAGAGAGAGACAGGGAGAGGGAGGGGAGAGAGGCAGCACGAAGGAGAGGGAGAGAGACAAGGAGAGGGAGGGGAGAGAGACAGTGTGAGGGAGAGGGAGATAGAGAGAGACAGCGCGAGGGAGAGGGAGAGACAGCGTGAGGGAGAGAGACAGCGCGAGGCAGAGGGAGAGAGACAGCGCAAGGGAGAGGGAGAGAGAGAGACCGCGTGAGTGACAGGGAGAGACACAGGCAGAGGGGGAGAGACAGCGCAAGGGAGAGGGAGAGAGACAGCGCGAGGGAGAGGGAGAGTGACAGCACGAGGGAGAGGGAGAGAGACAGCACGAGTGAGAGGGTGAGAGAGCGAGGGAGAGGGAGCGAGACAGCACGTGGGAGAGAGAGAGGCAGTGTGACAGAGAGGAAGAGAGACAGCGCGCGGGAGAGGTAGACAGACAGCGTGAGGGTGAGGGAGAGAGAGTAACAGCTCGAGGGAGAAGGAGAGAGAGAGAGACAGGGAGAGGGAGAGAGACAGAGCGAGAGACAAGGCGAGGGAGAGAGAGCGCCAGGGAGAGGGCGAGGGAGAGAGACAGCATGAGGGAGACGGCGAGGGATAGAGACAGCACGAGGGAGAGGGAGAGAGGGAAACAGCGCGAGGGAGAGGGAGAGAGAGAGACAGGGAGAGGGAGAGGGAGAGAGACAGCGTGAGGGAGACGGCGAGGGATAGACACAGCGCGAAGGAGAGGGCGAGAGACAAGGAGAGGGAGGGGGAGAGAGACAGCGCGAGGGTGAGGGAGAGGGAGAGGGAGACAGCGTGAGGAACAGGGCGAGGGAGAGGGAGACAGCGCGAGGGAGAGTGAGGGGGAGACAGCACGAGGGAGTGGGAGAGGGAGACAGCACGAGGGAGAGGGAGAGGGAGACAGCGAGAGGGAGAGGAAGACAGTGCGATGGAGAGGGAGAGGGAGACAGCACGAGGGAGAGGGAGAGAGACAGCGCAAGGGAGAGAGAGAGGGAGACAAGGCGAGAGAGAGAGAGGGAGACAGCGCGAGGTAGAGGGTGAAAGACAGCGCGAGGTAGAGGGAGAGAGACAGCACGAGGGAGAGGGAGAGAGACAGGGAGAAGGAGAGAGACAGCGCGAGGAGGAGGGAGAGAGACAGTATGAGGGAGAGGGAGAGAATCAGGGAGAGAGAGAGGGATAGAGACAGGGAGAGGGGAGAGACAGCGCGAGGGAGAGAGAGAGGGAAAGAGCGCGAGGGAGAGGGAGAGGGGGAGAGAGAGCAGGAGGGAGAGGGTGATAGACAGCGCGAGGGAGAGGGAGAAGGGGAGAGAGAGCGCAAGGGAGAGGGAGATAGCATGAGGGAGAGGGAGAGAGACAGCGTGAGGGAGAGGGAGAGAGACAACGCGAGAGAGAGGGAGAGAGAGAGACAACGCCACAGAGAAGGAGAGACACAGGAAGAGGGAGAGAGACAGCGCGAGGGAGAGGGAGAGAGACAGCGTGAGGGAGAGGGAGAGAGAGACAGCGTGAGTGACAGGGAGAGACACAGGGAGAGGGAGAGAGACAGCGCGAGGGAGAGGGAGAGAGACAGCACGAGTGAGAGGGAGAGAGAGAGACAGTGCGAGTGAGAGGGAGAGAGAGAGAGTCAGCGCGAGTGAGAGGAAGAGAGACTGCGCAAGGGAGAGGGGGAGAGAGAGACAGCGTGAGTGAGAGGCAGAGAGAAAGAGACAGCGCAAGTGAGAGGAAGAGAGACAGCGCGAGGGAGAGGGGGAGAGAGAGACAGCGCGATTGAGAGGGAGAGAGAGAGACAGTGCGAGTGAGAGGGAGAGAGAGAGAGACAGCGCAAGTGAGAGGGAGAGAGAGAGACAGCGCGAGTGAGAGGGAGAGGGAGAGGTAGAGAGACCAAGCAAGGGAGAGGGAGAGAGAGAGAGACAGGGAGAGCGCGAGGGAGAGAGACGGGGAGAGGGAAAGAGACAGGGAGAGGGAGAGGGAGTGAGACAACGCGAGGGTGAGGGAGAGGGAGAGAGACAGCATGAGGGAGAGGGATAGGGAGCGTGAGGTAGAGGTAGAGAGAGCGTGAGGGAGAGCGAGGAGGAGAGAGAGTGCGCGAGGGACAGTGAGAGGGAGATGGACAGCGCGAGGAAGAGGGAGAGGGAAAGAGAGCGCGAAGGAGAGGGAGAGGGAGAGAGACAGCGCGAGGGAGAGGGAGAGGGAGAGAGACAGCACGAGGGAGAGGGAGAGAGACTGCGCGAGGGAGAGGGAGAGGGAGAGAGACAGCACGAGGGAGAGGGAGAGAGACAGCGCGAGGGAGAGGGTGAGAGACAGGGAGAGGGAGAGGGTGAGAGACAGTGAGAGGGAGAGAGACAGCACGAGGGAGAGAGAGAGAGACAGCACGAGGGAGATGGAGAGAGACAGCACGAGGGAGAGGGAGAGAGACAGTGCGAGGGAGAGGGAGAGAGACAGGGAGAGGGAGAGGGTGAGAGACAGAGTGAGGGAGAGGGTGAGGGAGAGAGACAGCACGAGGGAGAGGGAGAGAGACTGCACGAGGAGAGGGAGAGGGAGAGAGACAGCACGAGGGAGAGGGAGAGAGACAGCATGAGGGAGAGGGAGAGAGACAGCATGAGGGAGAGGGAGAGAGACAGCGCAAGGGAGAGGGAGAGAGACAGGGCGAGGGAGAGAGAGAGACAGATCGAGGAAGAAAGAGAGAAAGACAGTTAGGGAGAGGGAGAGAGACAGTGCGTAGGAGAGGGACAGTGTGAGGGAGAGAGAGAGAGAGAAAGCGCGTTGGAGACGGAGAGAGCGTGACGGAGAGGGAGAGAGTGCTACGCAGAGGGAGAGAGCGCGATGGAGAGGGAGAGAGTGCGACGGAGAGGGAGGGAGAAAGCGCGAGGGACAGGGAGAGAGACAGCGCAAGGGAGAGGGAGAGAGACAGCGCGAGGGAGAGGAAGAGAGACAGTGAGAGGGAGAGAGAAAGACAGCGCAAGGGAGAGGGAGAGAGAAACAGGGAGAGGGAGGTGGTGACGGAGAGAGACAGCGTGAGAGAGAGGGAGAGGAACAGCGCGAGGGAGAGGGAGAGAGACAACGAGAGGGAGAGAGAGAGACAGCGCGAGGGTGAGGGAGAGAGAGACAGGGAGAGGGAGAAGGTGAGGGAGAGAGAAAGCGCGAGGGAGAGGGAGAGAGACAGCGTGAAGGAGAGGGAGAGAGACATTGCGAAGGAGAGGGAGAGAGACAGCGCGAGGGAGAGGTAGAGAGATTAACAGCACGAGGGAGAAGGAGAGAGAGAGAGAGACGGGGAGAGGGAGAGAGATAGCGCGAGAGACAGGGCGAGGGAGAGAGAGCGCGAGGGAGAGGGCGAGGGAGAGAGACAGCGTGAGGGAGACGGCGACGGAGAGAGAAAGCGCGAGGGAGAGGGAGTGGGAGAAACAGCGTGAGGGAGAGGGATAGAGAGAGACAGGGAGAGGGAGAGGGAGAGAGACAGCACGAAGGAGAGGGAGAGAGACAAGGAGAGGGAGGGGAGAGAGACAGTGTGAGGGAGAGGGAGATAGAGAGAGACAGCGCGAGGGAGAGGGAGAGAGACAGTGCAAGGGAGAGGGAGAGGGAGAGGTAGAGAGACCGCGCAAGGGAGAGGGAGAGAGAGAGAGACAGGGAGAGGGGGAGGGAGAGAGACGGGGAGAGGGAGAGAGACAGGGAGAGGGAGAGGGAGAGAGACAATGTGAGGGTGAGGGAGAGGGAGAGAGACAGCGTGAGGGAGAGGGATAGGGAGCATGAGGTAGAGGTAGAGAGAGCGTGAGGGAGAGCGAGAGGGGGAGAGAGTGCACGAGGGACAGTGAGAGGGAGATAGACAGCGCGAGGGGGTGGGAGAGGGAGAGAGATGGCGCGAAGGAGAGGGAGAGGGAGAGAGACAGTGCGAGGGAGAGGGAGAGTGACAGAGCGAGGGAGAAGGAGAGAGACCGCGCAAGGGAGAGGGAGTGGGAGAAAGACAAGGTGAGGGAGAGGGAGAGGGAGTGAGACAACGAGAGGGAGAGGGAGAGAGACAGCACAAGGGAGAGGGAGAGAGACAGCCGGAGGGAGAGGGAGAGAGACAGCGCGAGGGAGAGGGTGAGAGACAGGGAGAGGGAGAGGGTGACTGACAGTGAGAGGGAGAGAGACAGCAGGAGGGAGAGAGAATGACACAGCACGAGGGAGAGGGAGAGAGACAGCGCGAGGGAGAGGGAGAGAGACAGCGCGAGGGAGAGGGAGAGAGACAGGGAGAGGGAGAGGGTGAGAGACAGAGTGAGGGAGAGGGTGAGGGAGAGAGACAGCACGAGGGAGAGGGAGAGAGACAGCACGAGGGAGGAGGGTGAGAGACAGCGTGAGGGAGAGGGAGAGAGACAGCGCGAGGGAGAGGGAGAGAGACAGCGTGAGGAAGAGAGAGAGAGACAGCGCGAGGGAGAGAGAGAGACAGATCGAGGGAGAAAGAGAGAAAGACAGTTAGGGAGAGGGAGAGAGACAGTGCGTAGGAGAGGGACAGCGTGAGGGAGAGAGAGAGAGAGAAAGCGCGTTGGAGACGGAGAGAGCGTGACGGAGAGGGAGAGAGCGCGACGGAGGGGGAGAGAGCGCGACGGAGAGGGAGAGAGTGCTACGCAGAGGGAGAGAGCGCGATGGAGAGTGAGAGAGTGCGACGGAGAGGGAGGGCGACAGCGCGAGGGGCAGGGAGAGAGACAGCGCGAGGGAGAGGGAGAGAGACAGGGAGAGGGAGAGAGACAGCACGAGGGAGAGAGAGAGACAGCACGAGGGAGAGGGAGAGAGAGAGACAGGGAGAGGGAGAGAGTGAGGGAGAGAGACAGCGCAAGGGAGAGGGAGAGGGAGAGAGACAGGGAGAGGGAGAGAGACAGCGCGAGGGAGAGGATGAGAGACAGCGCGAGGGAGAGGGGAGAGACAGCGAGAGGGAGAGAGAGAGACAGCGCGAGGGTGAGGGAGAGAGAGACAGGGAGAGGGAGAGTGTAACGGAGAGAGACAGCACGAGGGAGAGGGAGAGAGACAGCATGAGGGAGAGGGAGAGAGACAGGGAGAGGGAGAGAGCACGAGGGAGAGGCAGAGAGACAGCACGAGTGAGAGGGAGAGAGCGCGAGGGAGAGGGAGCGAGACAGCGCGAAGGAGAGAGAGAGAGGCAGTGTGACAGAGAGGAAGGGAGACAGCGCGAGGGAGAGGTAGACAGACAGCGCGAGGGTGAGGTAGAGAGAGTAACAGCACAAGGGAGAAGGAGAGAGAGAGAGACAGGGAGAGGGAGAGAGACAGCGTGAAAGACAGGGTGAGGGAGAGAGAGCGCAAGGGAGAGGGTGAGGGAGAGAGACAGCGAGAGGGAAACGGTGAGGGAGAGAGCACAAGGGAGAGGGAGAGAGAGAAACAGCGTGAGGGAGAGGGAGAGAGAGAGACAAGGAGAGGGAGAGGGAGAGGGAGAGAGACAGCGCGAAGGTGAGGGAGAAAGACAAGGAGAGGGAGGGGGAGAGAGACGGTGCGAGGGAGAGGGAGAGAGACAGTGCGAGGGAGAGGGAGAGGGAGAGAGACAGCGCGAGAGAGAGGGAGAGAGACTGCGCGAGGGAGAGGGAGAGAGACAGCACGAGGGAGAGGGAGAGGGAGAGACAGCGTGAGGGAGAGAGACAGCGCAAGGGAGAGGGAGAAAGACCGCACGAGGGAGAGGGAGAGGGGGAGAGAGAGCGTGAGTGAGAGGGTGATAGACAGGGAGAGGGAGAGGGGAAGAGAGAGTGCGATGGAAAGGGATATAGCGTGAGGGAGAGGGAAAGAGACAGCGTGAGGGAGAGAGACAGGGACAGGGCGAGGGACAGATCGAAGGAGAGGGACAGCGCGAGGGAGAGGGAGAGGGAGAGAAACAGCGTGAGGGAGAGGGAGAGAGACAGCACGAGTGAGAGGGAGAGAGAGAGAGACAGTGCGAGGGAGAGGGAGAGACAGCGTGAGGGTGAGAGACAGCGCAAGGCAGAGGGAGAGAGACAGCGCAAGGGAGAGAGAGAGAGACAGCACGAGGGAGAGGGAGAGAGACAGCGCGAGGGACAGGGAGAGAGACAGCGCAAGGGAGAGGGAGAGAGACAGGGAGAGGCAGAGGGTGAGAGACAGTGTGAGGGAGAGGGTGAGGGAGAGAGACAGCACGAGGGAGAGGGAGAGAGACTGCGCGAGCAGAGGGAGAGGGAGAGAGACAGCACGAGGGAGAGGGAGAGAGACAGCACGAGGGAGAGGGAGAGAGACAGCGCGAGGGAGAGGGAGAGAGACAGCGTGAGGGAGAGGAAGAGAGACAGCGCGAGGGAGAGGGAGAGAGACAGTGCGAGGGAGAGAGAGAGACAGATCGAGGGAGAAAGAGAGAAAGACAGTTTGGGAGAGGGAGAGAGACAGTGCGTAGGAGAGGGACAGCGTGGGGGAGAGAGAGAGAGAGAAAGCGCGTTGGAGACGGAGAGAGCGTGACGGAGAGGGAGAGAGCGCGACGGAGGGGGAGAGAGTGCGACGGAGAGGGAGAGAGACAGCGCGAGGGAGATAGAGAGAGGCAGCGTGAGGGAGAGGAAAAGAGACAGCATGAGGGAGAGGTAGACAGACAGCATGAGGGAGAGGTAGAGAGAGTAACAGCACGAGTGAGAAGGAGAGAGAGAGAGACAGGGAGAGGGAGAGAGACAGCGCGAGAGACAGGGCGAGGGAGAGAGAGTGTGAGGGAGAGGGCGAGGGAGAGAGACAGCGTGAGGGAGACGGCGACGGAGAGAGAAAGCGTGAGGGGGAGGGAGTGGGAGAAACAGCGTGAGGGAGAGGGAGAGAGAGAGACAGGGAGAGGGAGAGGGAGAGAGGCAGCACGAAGGAGAGGGAGAGAGACAAGGAGAGGGAGGGGAGAGAGACAGTGTGAGGGAGAGGGAGATAGAGAGAGACAGCGCGAGGGAGAGGGAGAGACAGCGTGAGGGAGAGAGACAGCGCGAGGCAGAGGGAGAGAGACAGCGCAAGGGAGAGGGAGAGAGAGAGACCGCGTGAGTGACAGGGAGAGACACAGGCAGAGGGGGAGAGACAGCGCAAGGGAGAGGGAGAGAGACAGCGCGAGGGAGAGGGAGAGTGACAGCACGAGGGAGAGGGAGAGAGACAGCACGAGTGAGAGGGTGAGAGAGCGAGGGAGAGGGAGCGAGACAGCACGTGGGAGAGAGAGAGGCAGCGTGACAGAGAGGAAGAGAGACAGCGCGCGGGAGAGGTAGACAGACAGCATGAGGGTGAGGGAGAGAGAGTAACAGCTCGAGGGAGAAGGAGAGAGAGAGAGACAGGGAGAGGGAGAGAGACAGAGCGAGAGACAAGGCGAGGGAGAGAGAGCGCCAGGGAGAGGGCGAGGGAGAGAGACAGCATGAGGGAGACGGCGAGGGATAGAGACAGCACGAGGGAGAGGGAGAGAGGGAAACAGCGCGAGGGAGAGGGTGAGAGAGAGACAGGGAGAGGGAGAGGGAGAGAGACAGCGTGAGGGAGACGGCGAGGGATAGACACAGCGCGAAGGAGAGGGCGAGAGACAAGGAGAGGGAGGGGGAGAGAGACAGCGCGAGGGTGAGGGAGAGGGAGAGGGAGACAGCGTGAGGAACAGGGCGAGGGAGAGGGAGACAGCGCGAGGGAGAGTGAGGGGGAGACAGCACGAGGGAGTGGGAGAGGGAGACAGCACGAGGGAGAGGGAGAGGGAGACAGCGAGAGGGAGAGGAAGACAGTGCGATGGAGAGGGAGAGGGAGACAGCACGAGGGAGAGGGAGAGAGACAGCGCAAGGGAGAGAGAGAGGGAGACAAGGCGAGTGAGAGAGAGGGAGACAGCGCGAGGTAGAGGGTGAAAGACAGCGCGAGGTAGAGGGAGAGAGACAGCACGAGGGAGAGGGAGAGAGACAGGGAGAAGGAGAGAGACAGCGCGAGGAGGAGGGAGAGAGACAGTATGAGGGAGAGGGAGAGAATCAGGGAGAGAGAGAGGGATAGAGACAGGGAGAGGGGAGAGACAGCGCAAGGGAGAGAGAGAGGGAAAGAGCGCGAGGGAGAGGGAGAGGGGGAGAGAGAGCAGGAGGGAGAGGGTGATAGACAGCGCGAGGGAGAGGGAGAAGGGGAGAGAGAGCGCAAGGGAGAGGGAGATAGCATGAGGGAGAGGGAGAGAGACAGCGCGAGGGAGAGGGAGAGAGACAACGCGAGAGAGAGGGAGAGAGAGAGACAACGCCACAGAGAAGGAGAGACACAGGAAGAGGGAGAGAGACAGCGCGAGGGAGAGGGAGAGAGACAGCGTGAGGGAGAGGGAGAGAGAGACAGCGTGAGTGACAGGGAGAGACACAGGGAGAGGGAGAGAGACAGCGCGAGGGAGAGGGAGAGAGACAGCACGAGTGAGAGGGAGAGAGAGAGACAGTGCGAGTGAGAGGGAGAGAGAGAGAGTCAGCGCGAGTGAGAGGAAGAGAGACTGCGCAAGGGAGAGGGGGAGAGAGAGACAGCACGAGTGAGAGGCAGAGAGAAAGAGACAGCGCAAGTGAGAGGAAGAGAGACAGCGCGAGGGAGAGGGGGAGAGAGAGACAGCGCGATTGAGAGGGAGAGAGAGAGACAGTGCGAGTGAGAGGGAGAGAGAGAGAGACAGCGCAAGTGAGAGGGAGAGAGAGAGACAGCGCGAGTGAGAGGGAGAGGGAGAGGTAGAGAGACCACGCAAGGGAGAGGGAGAGAGAGAGAGACAGGGAGAGCGCGAGGGAGAGAGACGGGGAGAAGGAAAGAGACAGGGAGAGGGAGAGGGAGTGAGACAACGCGAGGGTGAGGGAGAGGGAGAGAGACAGCATGAGGGAGAGGGATAGGGAGCGTGAGGTAGAGGTAGAGAGAGCGTGAGGGAGAGCGAGGAGGAGAGAGAGTGCGCGAGGGACAGTGAGAGGGAGATGGACAGCGCGAGGAAGAGGGAGAGGGAAAGAGACAGCGCGAAGGAGAGGGAGAGGGAGAGAGACAGCGCGAGGGAGAGGGAGAGAGACAGCACGAGGGAGAGGGAGAGAGACTGCGCGAGGGAGAGGGAGAGGGAGAGAGACAGCACGAGGGAGAGGGAGAGAGACAGCGCGAGGGAGAGGGTGAGAGACAGGGAGAGGGAGAGGGTGAGAGACAGTGAGAGGGAGAGAGACAGCACGAGGGAGAGAGAGAGAGACAGCACGAGGGAGATGGAGAGAGACAGCACGAGGGAGAGGGAGAGAGACAGTGCGAGGGAGACGGAGAGAGACAGGGAGAGGGAGAGGGTGAGAGACAGAGTGAGGGAGAGGGTGAGGGACAGAGACAGCACGAGGGAGAGGGAGAGAGACTGCACGAGGAGAGGGAGAGGGAGAGAGACAGCACGAGGGAGAGGGAGAGAGACAGCATGAGGGAGAGGGAGAGAGACAGCATGAGGGAGAGGGAGAGAGACAGCGCGAGGGAGAGGGAGAGAGACAGGGCGAGGGAGAGAGAGAGACAGATCGAGGAAGAAAGAGAGAAAGACAGTTAGGGAGAGGGAGAGAGACAGTGCGTAGGAGAGGGACAGTGTGAGGGAGAGAGAGAGAGAGAAAGCGCGTTGGAGACGGAGAGAGCGTGACGGAGAGGGAGAGAGTGCTACGCAGAGGGAGAGAGCGCGATGGAGAGGGAGAGAGTGCGACGGAGAGGGAGGGAGAAAGCGCGAGGGACAGGGAGAGAGACAGCGCAAGGGAGAGGGAGAGAGACAGCGCGAGGGAGAGGAAGAGAGACAGTGAGAGGGAGAGAGAAAGACAGCGCAAGGGAGAGGGAGAGAGAAACAGGGAGAGGGAGGTGGTGACGGAGAGAGACAGCGCGAGAGAGAGGGAGAGGAACAGCGCGAGGGAGAGGGAGAGAGACAACGAGAGGGAGAGAGAGAGACAGCGCGAGGGTGAGGGAGAGAGAGACAGGGAGAGGGAGAAGGTGAGGGAGAGAGAAAGCGCGAGGGAGAGGGAGAGAGACAGCGTGAAGGAGAGGGAGAGAGACATTGCGAAGGAGAGGGAGAGAGACAGCGCGAGGGAGAGGTAGAGAGATTAACAGCACGAGGGAGAAGGAGAGAGAGAGAGAGACGGGGAGAGGGAGAGAGATAGCGCGAGAGACAGAGCGAGGGAGAGAGAGCGCGAGGGAGAGGGCGAGGGAGAGAGACAGCGTGAGGGAGACGGCCACGGAGAGAGAAAGCGCGAGGGAGAGGGAGTGGGAGAAACAGCGTGAGGGAGAGGGATAGAGAGAGACAGGGAGAGGGAGAGGGAGAGAGACAGCACGAAGGAGAGGGAGAGAGACAAGGAGAGGGAGGGGAGAGAGACAGTGTGAGGGAGAGGGAGATAGAGAGAGACAGCGCGAGGGAGAGGGAGAGAGACAGTGCAAGGGAGAGGGAGAGGGAGAGGTAGAGAGACCGCGCAAGGGAGAGGGAGTGAGAGAGAGACAGGGAGAGGGGGAGGGAGAGAGACGGGGAGAGGGAGAGAGACAGGGAGAGGGAGAGGGAGAGAGACAATGCGAGGGTGAGGGAGAGGGAGAGAGACAGCGTGAGGGAGAGGGATAGGGAGCGTGAGGTAGAGGTAGAGAGAGCGTGAGGGAGAGCGAGAGGGGGAGAGAGTGCGCGAGGGACAGTGAGAGGGAGATAGACAGCGCGAGGGGGTGGGAGAGGGAGAGAGATGGCGCGAAGGAGAGGGAGAGGGAGAGAGACAGTGCGAGGGAGAGGGAGAGTGACAGAGCGAGGGAGAAGGAGAGAGACCGCGCAAGGGAGAGGGAGTGGGAGAAAGACAAGGTGAGGGAGAGGGAGAGGGAGTGAGACAACGAGAGGGAGAGGGAGAGAGACAGCACAAGGGAGAGGGAGAGAGACAGCGGGAGGGAGAGGGAGAGAGACAGCGCGAGGGAGAGGGTGAGAGACAGGGAGAGGGAGAGGGTGACTGACAGTGAGAGGGAGAGAGACAGCAGGAGGGAGAGAGAATGACACAGCACGAGGGAGAGGGAGAGAGACAGCGCGAGGGAGAGGGAGAGAGACAGCGCGAGGGAGAGGGAGAGAGACAGGGAGAGGGAGAGGGTGAGAGACAGAGTGAGGGAGAGGGTGAGGGAGAGAGACAGCACGAGGGAGAGGGAGAGAGACAGCACGAGGGAGGAGGGTGAGAGACAGCGTGAGGGAGAGGGAGAGAGACAGCGCGAGGGAGAGGGAGAGAGACAGCGTGAGGAAGAGAGAGAGAGACAGCGCGAGGGAGAGAGAGAGACAGATCGAGGGAGAAAGAGAGAAAGACAGTTAGGGAGAGGGAGAGAGACAGTGCGTAGGAGAGGGACAGCGTGAGGGAGAGAGAGAGAGAGAAAGCGCGTTGGAGACGGAGAGAGCGTGACGGAGAGGGAGAGAGCGCGACGGAGGGGGAGAGAGCGCGACGGAGAGGGAGAGAGTGCTACGCAGAGGGAGAGAGCGCGATGGAGAGTGAGAGAGTGCGACGGAGAGGGAGGGCGACAGCGCGAGGGGCAGGGAGAGAGACAGCGCGAGGGAGAGGGAGAGAGACAGGGAGAGGGAGAGAGACAGCGCGAGGGAGAGAGAGAGACAGCACGAGGGAGAGGGAGAGAGAGAGACAGGGAGAGGGAGAGAGTGAGGGAGAGAGACAGCGCAAGGGAGAGGGAGAGGGAGAGAGACAGGGAGAGGGAGAGAGACAGCGCGAGGGAGAGGATGAGAGACAGCGCGAGGGAGAGGGGAGAGACAGCGAGAGGGAGAGAGAGAGACAGCGCGAGGGTGAGGGAGAGAGAGACAGGGAGAGGGAGAGTGTAACGGAGAGAGACAGCACGAGGGAGAGGGAGAGAGACAGCATGAGGGAGAGGGAGAGAGACAGGGAGAGGGAGAGAGCACGAGGGAGAGGCAGAGAGACAGCACGAGTGAGAGGGAGAGAGCGCGAGGGAGAGGGAGCGAGACAGCGCGAAGGAGAGAGAGAGAGGCAGTGTGACAGAGAGGAAGGGAGACAGCGCGAGGGAGAGGTAGACAGACAGCGCGAGGGTGAGGTAGAGAGAGTAACAGCACAAGGGAGAAGGAGAGAGAGAGAGACAGGGAGAGGGAGAGAGACAGCGTGAAAGACAGGGTGAGGGAGAGAGAGCGCAAGGGAGAGGGTGAGGGAGAGAGACAGCGAGAGGGAAACGGTGAGGGAGAGAGCACAAGGGAGAGGGAGAGAGAGAAACAGCGTGAGGGAGAGGGAGAGAGAGAGACAAGGAGAGGGAGAGGGAGAGGGAGAGAGACAGCGCGAAGGTGAGGGAGAAAGACAAGGAGAGGGAGGGGGAGAGAGACGGTGCGAGGGAGAGGGAGAGAGACAGTGCGAGGGAGAGGGAGAGGGAGAGAGACAGCGCGAGAGAGAGGGAGAGAGACTGCGCGAGGGAGAGGGAGAGAGACAGCACGAGGGAGAGGGAGAGGGAGAGACAGCGTGAGGGAGAGAGACAGCGCAAGGGAGAGGGAGAGAGACAGCACGAGGGAGAGGGAGAGGGGGAGAGAGAGCGTGAGTGAGAGGGTGATAGACAGGGAGAGGGAGAGGGGAAGAGAGAGTGCGATGGAAAGGGATATAGCGTGAGGGAGAGGGAAAGAGACAGCGTGAGGGAGAGAGACAGGGACAGGGCGAGGGACAGATCGAAGGAGAGGGACAGCGCGAGGGAGAGGGAGAGGGAGAGAAACAGCGTGAGGGAGAGGGAGAGAGACAGCACGAGTGAGAGGGAGAGAGAGAGAGACAGTGCGAGGGAGAGGGAGAGGGAGAGACAGCGTGAGGGTGAGAGACAGCGCAAGGCAGAGGGAGAGAGACAGCGCAAGGGAGAGAGAGAGAGACAGCACGAGGGAGCGGGAGAGAGACAGCGCGAGGGACAGGGAGAGAGACAGCGCAAGGGAGAGGGAGAGAGACAGGGAGAGGCAGAGGGTGAGAGACAGTGTGAGGGAGAGGGTGAGGGAGAGAGACAGCACGAGGGAGAGGGAGAGAGACTGCGCGAGCAGAGGGAGAGGGAGAGAGACAGCACGAGGGAGAGGGAGAGAGACAGCACGAGGGAGAGGGAGAGAGACAGCACGAGGGAGAGGGAGAGAGACAGCGTGAGGGAGAGGGAGAGAGACAGCGCGAGGGAGAGGGAGAGAGACAGTGCGAGGGAGAGAGAGAGACAGATCGAGGGAGAAAGAGAGAAAGACAGTTAGGGAGAGGGAGAGAGACAGTGCGTAGGAGAGGGACAGCGTGGGGGAGAGAGAGAGAGAGAAAGCGCGTTGGAGACGGAGAGAGCGTGACGGAGAGGGAGAGAGCGCGACGGAGGGGGAGAGAGTGCGACGGAGAGGGAGAGAGACAGCGCGAGGGAGATAGAGAGAGGCAGCGTGAGGGAGAGGAAAAGAGACAGCATGAGGGAGAGGTAGACAGACAGCATGAGGGAGAGGTAGAGAGAGTAACAGCACGAGTGAGAAGGAGAGAGAGAGAGACAGGGAGAGGGAGAGAGACAGCGCGAGAGACAGGGCGAGGGAGAGAGAGTGTGAGGGAGAGGGCGAGGGAGAGAGACAGCGTGAGGGAGACGGCGACGGAGAGAGAAAGCGTGAGGGGGAGGGAGTGGGAGAAACAGCGTGAGGGAGAGGGAGAGAGAGAGACAGGGAGAGGGAGAGGGAGAGAGGCAGCACGAAGGAGAGGGAGAGAGACAAGGAGAGGGAGGGGAGAGAGACAGTGTGAGGGAGAGGGAGATAGAGAGAGACAGCGCGAGGGAGAGGGAGAGACCGCGTGAGGGAGAGAGACAGCGCGAGGCAGAGGGAGAGAGACAGCGCAAGGGAGAGGGAGAGAGAGAGACCGCGTGAGTGACAGGGAGAGACACAGGCAGAGGGGGAGAGACAGCGCAAGGGAGAGGGAGAGAGACAGCGCGAGGGAGAGGGAGAGTGACAGCACGAGGGAGAGGGAGAGAGACAGCACGAGTGAGAGGGTGAGAGAGCGAGGGAGAGGGAGCGAGACAGCACGTGGGAGAGAGAGAGGCAGCGTGACAGAGAGGAAGAGAGACAGCGCGCGGGAGAGGTAGACAGACAGCGTGAGGGTGAGGGAGAGAGAGTAACAGCTCGAGGGAGAAGGAGAGAGAGAGAGACAGGGAGAGGGAGAGAGACAGAGCGAGAGACAAGGCGAGGGACAGAGAGCGCCAGGGAGAGGGCGAGGGAGAGAGACAGCATGAGGGAGACGGCGAGGGATAGAGACAGCACGAGGGAGAGGGAGAGAGGGAAACAGCGCGAGGGAGAGGGAGAGAGAGAGACAGGGAGAGGGAGAGGGAGAGAGACAGCGTGAGGGAGACGGCGAGGGATAGACACAGCGCGAAGGAGAGGGCGAGAGACAAGGAGAGGGAGGGGGAGAGAGACAGCGCGAGGGTGAGGGAGAGGGAGAGGGAGACAGCGTGAGGAACAGGGCGAGGGAGAGGGAGACAGCGCGAGGGAGAGTGAGGGGGAGACAGCACGAGGGAGTGGGAGAGGGAGACAGCACGAGGGAGAGGGAGAGGGAGACAAGGCGAGAGAGAGAGAGGGAGACAGCGCGAGGTAGAGGGTGAAAGACAGCGCGAGGTAGAGGGAGAGAGACAGCACGAGGGAGAGGGAGAGAGACAGGGAGAAGGAGAGAGACAGCGCGAGGAGGAGGGAGAGAGACAGTATGAGGGAGAGGGAGAGAATCAGGGAGAGAGAGAGGGATAGAGACAGGGAGAGGGGAGAGACAGCGCGAGGGAGAGAGAGAGGGAAAGAGCGCGAGGGAGAGGGAGAGGGGGAGAGAGAGCAGGAGGGAGAGGGTGATAGACAGCGCGAGGGAGAGGGAGAAGGGGAGAGAGAGCGCAAGGGAGAGGGAGATAGCATGAGGGAGAGGGAGAGAGACAGCGCGAGGGAGAGGGAGAGAGACAACGCGAGAGAGAGGGAGAGAGAGAGACAACGCCACAGAGAAGGAGAGACACAGGAAGAGGGAGAGAGACAGCGCGAGGGAGAGGGAGAGAGACAGCGTGAGGGAGAGGGAGAGAGAGACAGCGTGAGTGACAGGGAGAGACACAGGGAGAGGGAGAGAGACAGCACGAGTGAGAGGGAGAGAGAGAGACAGTGCGAGTGAGAGGGAGAGAGAGAGAGTCAGCGCGAGTGAGAGGAAGAGAGACTGCGCAAGGGAGAGGGGGAGAGAGAGACAGCGCGAGTGAGAGGCAGAGAGAAAGAGACAGCGCAAGTGAGAGGAAGAGAGACAGCGCGAGGGAGAGGGGGAGAGAGAGACAGCGCGATTGAGAGGGAGAGAGAGAGACAGTGCGAGTGAGAGGGAGAGAGAGAGAGACAGCGCAAGTGAGAGGGAGAGAGAGAGACAGCGCGAGTGAGAGGGAGAGGGAGAGGTAGAGAGACCACGCAAGGGAGAGGGAGAGAGAGAGAGACAGGGAGAGCGCGAGGGAGAGAGACGGGGAGAGGGAAAGAGACAGGGAGAGGGAGAGGGAGTGAGACAACGCGAGGGTGAGGGAGAGGGAGAGAGACAGCATGAGGGAGAGGGATAGGGAGCGTGAGGTAGAGGTAGAGAGAGCGTGAGGGAGAGCGAGGAGGAGAGAGAGTGCGCGAGGGACAGTGAGAGGGAGATGGACAGCGCGAGGAAGAGGGAGAGGGAAAGAGACAGCGCGAAGGAGAGGGAGAGGGAGAGAGACAGCGCGAGGGAGAGGGAGAGGGAGAGAGACAGCACGAGGGAGAGGGAGAGAGACTGCGCGAGGGAGAGGGAGAGGGAGAGAGACAGCACGAGGGAGAGGGAGAGAGACAGCGCGAGGGAGAGGGTGAGAGACAGGGAGAGGGAGAGGGTGAGAGACAGTGAGAGGGAGAGAGACAGCACGAGGGAGAGAGAGAGACAGCACGAGGGAGAGGGAGAGAGACAGCACGAGGGAGAGGGAGAGAGACAGTGCGAGGGAGAGGGAGAGAGACAGGGAGAGGGAGAGGGTGAGAGACAGAGTGAGGGAGAGGGTGAGGGAGAGAGACAGCACGAGGGAGAGGGAGAGAGACTGCACGAGGAGAGGGAGAGGGAGAGAGACAGCACGAGGGAGAGGGAGAGAGACAGCATGAGGGAGAGGGAGAGAGACAGCATGAGGGAGAGGGAGAGAGACAGCGCGAGGGAGAGGGAGAGAGACAGGGCGAGGGAGAGAGAGAGACAGATCGAGGAAGAAAGAGAGAAAGACAGTTAGGGAGAGGGAGAGAGACAGTGCGTAGGAGAGGGACAGTGTGAGGGAGAGAGAGAGAGAGAAAGCGCGTTGGAGACGGAGAGAGCGTGACGGAGAGGGAGAGAGTGCTACGCAGAGGGAGAGAGCGCGATGGAGAGGGAGAGAGTGCGACGGAGAGGGAGGGAGAAAGCGCGAGGGACAGGGAGAGAGACAGCGCAAGGGAGAGGGAGAGAGACAGCGCGAGGGAGAGGAAGAGAGACAGTGAGAGGGAGAGAGAAAGACAGCGCAAGGGAGAGGGAGAGAGAAACAGGGAGAGGGAGGTGGTGACGGAGAGAGACAGCGCGAGAGAGAGGGAGAGGAACAGCGCGAGGGAGAGGGAGAGAGACAACGAGAGGGAGAGAGAGAGACAGCACGAGGGTGAGGGAGAGAGAGACAGGGAGAGGGAGAAGGTGAGGGAGAGAGAAAGCGCGAGGGAGAGGGAGAGAGACAGCGTGAAGGAGAGGGAGAGAGACATTGCGAAGGAGAGGGAGAGAGACAGCGCGAGGGAGAGGTAGAGAGATTAACAGCACGAGGGAGAAGGAGAGAGAGAGAGAGACGGGGAGAGGGAGAGAGATAGCGCGAGAGACAGGGCGAGGGAGAGAGAGCGCGAGGGAGAGGGCGAGGGAGAGAGACAGCGTGAGGGAGACGGCGACGGAGAGAGAAAGCGCGAGGGAGAGGGAGTGGGAGAAACAGCGTGAGGGAGAGGGATAGAGAGAGACAGGGAGAGGGAGAGGGAGAGAGACAGCACGAAGGAGAGGGAGAGAGACAAGGAGAGGGAGGGGAGAGAGACAGTGTGAGGGAGAGGGAGATAGAGAGAGACAGCGCGAGGGAGAGGTAGAGAGACAGTGCAAGGGAGAGGGAGAGGGAGAGGTAGAGAGACCGCGCAAGGGAGAGGGAGAGAGAGAGAGACAGGGAGAGGGGGAGGGAGAGAGACGGGGAGAGGGAGAGAGACAGGGAGAGGGAGAGGGAGAGAGACAATGCGAGGGTGAGGGAGAGGGAGAGAGACAGCGTGAGGGAGAGGGATAGGGAGCGTGAGGTAGAGGTAGAGAGAGCGTGAGGGAGAGCGAGAGGGGGAGAGAGTGCGCGAGGGACAGTGAGAGGGAGATAGACAGCGCGAGGGGGTGGGAGAGGGAGAGAGATGGCGCGAAGGAGAGGGAGAGGGAGAGAGACAGTGCGAGGGAGAGGGAGAGTGACAGAGCGAGGGAGAAGGAGAGAGACCGCGCCAGGGAGAGGGAGTGGGAGAAAGACAAGGTGAGGGAGAGGGAGAGGGAGTGAGACAACGAGAGGGAGAGGGAGAGAGACAGCACAAGGGAGAGGGAGAGAGACAGCGGGAGGGAGAGGGAGAGAGACAGCGCGAGGGAGAGGGTGAGAGACAGGGAGAGGGAGAGGGTGACTGACAGTGAGAGGGAGAGAGACAGCAGGAGGGAGAGAGAATGACACAGCACGAGGGAGAGGGAGAGAGACAGCGCGAGGGAGAGGGAGAGAGACAGCGCGAGGGAGAGGGAGAGAGACAGGGAGAGGGAGAGGGTGAGAGACAGAGTGAGGGAGAGGGTGAGGGAGAGAGACAGCACGAGGGAGAGGGAGAGAGACAGCACGAGGGAGGAGGGTGAGAGACAGCGTGAGGGAGAGGGAGAGAGACAGCGCGAGGGAGAGGGAGAGAGACAGCGTGAGGAAGAGAGAGAGAGACAGCGCGAGGGAGAGAGAGAGACAGATCGAGGGAGAAAGAGAGAAAGACAGTTAGGGAGAGGGAGAGAGACAGTGCGTAGGAGAGGGACAGCGTGAGGGAGAGAGAGAGAGAGAAAGCGCGTTGGAGACGGAGAGAGCGTGACGGAGAGGGAGAGAGCGCGACGGAGGGGGAGAGAGCGCGACGGAGAGGGAGAGAGTGCTACGCAGAGGGAGAGAGCGCGATGGAGAGTGAGAGAGTGCGACGGAGAGGGAGGGCGACAGCGCGAGGGGCAGGGAGAGAGACAGCGCGAGGGAGAGGGAGAGAGACAGGGAGAGGGAGAGAGACAGCGCGAGGGAGAGAGAGAGACAGCACGAGGGAGAGGGAGAGAGAGAGACAGGGAGAGGGAGAGAGTGAGGGAGAGAGACAGCGCAAGGGAGAGGGAGAGGGAGAGAGACAGGGAGAGGGAGAGAGACAGCGCGAGGGAGAGGATGAGAGACAGCGCGAGGGAGAGGGGAGAGACAGCGAGAGGGAGAGAGAGAGACAGCGCGAGGGTGAGGGAGAGAGAGACAGGGAGAGGGAGAGTGTAACGGAGAGAGACAGCACGAGGGAGAGGGAGAGAGACAGCATGAGGGAGAGGGAGAGAGACAGGGAGAGGGAGAGAGCACGAGGGAGAGGCAGAGAGACAGCACGAGTGAGAGGGAGAGAGCGCGAGGGAGAGGGAGCGAGACAGCGCGAAGGAGAGAGAGAGAGGCAGTGTGACAGAGAGGAAGGGAGACAGCGCGAGGGAGAGGTAGACAGACAGCGCGAGGGTGAGGTAGAGAGAGTAACAGCACAAGGGAGAAGGAGAGAGAGAGAGACAGGGAGAGGGAGAGAGACAGCGTGAAAGACAGGGTGAGGGAGAGAGAGCGCAAGGGAGAGGGTGAGGGAGAGAGACAGCGAGAGGGAAACGGTGAGGGAGAGAGCACAAGGGAGAGGGAGAGAGAGAAACAGCGTGAGGGAGAGGGAGAGAGAGAGACAAGGAGAGGGAGAGGGAGAGAGACAGCGCGAAGGTGAGGGAGAAAGACAAGGAGAGGGAGGGGGAGAGAGACGGTGCGAGGGAGAGGGAGAGAGACAGTGCGAGGGAGAGGGAGAGGGAGAGAGACAGCGCGAGAGAGAGGGAGAGAGACTGCGCGAGGGAGAGGGAGAGAGACAGCACGAGGGAGAGGGAGAGGGAGAGACAGCGTGAGGGAGAGAGACAGCGCAAGGGAGAGGGAGAGAGACAGCACGAGGGAGAGGGAGAGGGGGAGAGAGAGCGTGAGTGAGAGGGTGATAGACAGGGAGAGGGAGAGGGGAAGAGAGAGTGCGATGGAAAGGGATATAGCGTGAGGGAGAGGGAAAGAGACAGCGTGAGGGAGAGAGACAGGGACAGGGCGAGGGACAGATCGAAGGAGAGGGACAGTGCGAGGGAGAGGGAGAGGGAGAGAAACAGCGCGAGGGAGAGGGAGAGAGACAGCACGAGTGAGAGGGAGAGAGAGAGAGACAGTGCGAGGGAGAGGGAGAGACAGCGTGAGGGTGAGAGACAGCGCAAGGCAGAGGGAGAGAGACAGCGCAAGGGAGAGAGAGAGAGACAGCACGAGGGAGAGGGAGAGAGACAGCGCGAGGGACAGGGAGAGAGACAGCGCAAGGGAGAGGGAGAGAGACAGGGAGAGGCAGAGGGTGAGAGACAGTGTGAGGGAGAGGGTGAGGGAGAGAGACAGCACGAGGGAGAGGGAGAGAGACTGCGCGAGCAGAGGGAGAGGGAGAGAGACAGCACGAGGGAGAGGGAGAGAGACAGCGCGAGGGAGAGGGAGAGAGACAGCGTGAGGGAGAGGGAGAGAGACAGCGCGAGGGAGAGGGAGAGAGACAGTGTGAGGGAGAGAGAGAGACAGATCGAGGGAGAAAGAGAGAAAGACAGTTAGGGAGAGGGAGAGAGACAGTGCGTAGGAGAGGGACAGCGTGAGGGAGAGAGAGAGAGAGAAAGCGCGTTGGAGACGGAGAGAGCGTGACGGAGAGGGAGAGAGCGCGACGGAGGGGGAGAGAGTGCGACGGAGAGGGAGAGAGACAGCGCGAGGGAGATAGAGAGAGGCAGCGTGAGGGAGAGGAAAAGAGACAGCATGAGGGAGAGGTAGACAGACAGCATGAGGGAGAGGTAGAGAGAGTAACAGCACGAGTGAGAAGGAGAGAGAGAGAGACAGGGAGAGGGAGAGAGACAGCGCGAGAGACAGGGCGAGGGAGAGAGAGTGTGAGGGAGAGGGCGAGGGAGAGAGACAGCGTGAGGGAGACGGCGACGGAGAGAGAAAGCGTGAGGGGGAGGGAGTGGGAGAAACAGCATGAGGGAGAGGGAGAGAGAGAGACAGGGAGAGGGAGAGGGAGAGAGGCAGCACGAAGGAGAGGGAGAGAGACAAGGAGAGGGAGGGGAGAGAGACAGTGTGAGGGAGAGGGAGATAGAGAGAGACAGCGCGAGGGAGAGGGAGAGACAGCGTGAGGGAGAGAGACAGCGCGAGGCAGAGGGAGAGAGACAGCGCAAGGGAGAGGGAGAGAGAGAGACCGCGTGAGTGACAGGGAGAGACACAGGCAGAGGGGGAGAGACAGCGCAAGGGAGAGGGAGAGAGACAGCGCGAGGGAGAGGGAGAGTGACAGCACGAGGGAGAGGGAGAGAGACAGCACGAGTGAGAGGGTGAGAGAGCGAGGGAGAGGGAGCGAGACAGCACTTGGGAGAGAGAGAGGCAGCGTGACAGAGAGGAAGAGAGACAGCGCGCGGGAGAGGTAGACAGACAGCGTGAGGGTGAGGGAGAGAGAGTAACAGCTCGAGGGAGAAGGAGAGAGAGAGAGACAGGGAGAGGGAGAGAGACAGAGCGAGAGACAAGGCGAGGGAGAGAGAGCACCAGGGAGAGGGCGAGGGAGAGAGACAGCATGAGGGAGACGGCGAGGGATAGAGACAGCACGAGGGAGAGGGAGAGAGGGAAACAGCGCGAGGGAGAGGGAGAGAGAGAGACAGGGAGAGGGAGAGGGAGAGAGACAGCGTGAGGGAGACGGCGAGGGATAGACACAGCGCGAAGGAGAGGGCGAGAGACAAGGAGAGGGAGGGGGAGAGAGACAGCGCGAGGGTGAGGGAGAGGGAGAGGGAGACAGCGTGAGGAACAGGGCGAGGGAGAGGGAGACAGCGCGAGGGAGAGTGAGGGGGAGACAGCACGAGGGAGTGGGAGAGGGAGACAGCACGAGGGAGAGGGAGAGGGAGACAGCGAGAGGGAGAGGAAGACAGTGCGATGGAGAGGGAGAGGGAGACAGCATGAGGGAGAGGGAGAGAGACAGCGCAAGGGAGAGAGAGAGGGAGACAAGGCGAGAGAGAGAGAGGGAGACAGTGCGAGGTAGAGGGTGAAAGACAGCGCGAGGTAGAGGGAGAGAGACAGCACGAGGGAGAGGGAGAGAGACAGGGAGAAGGAGAGAGACAGCGCGAGGAGGAGGGAGAGAGACAGTATGAGGGAGAGGGAGAGAATCAGGGAGAGAGAGAGGGATAGAGACAGGGAGAGGGGAGAGACAGCGCGAGGGAGAGAGAGAGGGAAAGAGCACGAGGGAGAGGGAGAGGGGGAGAGAGAGCAGGAGGGAGAGGGTGATAGACAGCGCGAGGGAGAGGGAGAAGGGGAGAGAGAGCGCAAGGGAGAGGGAGATAGCATGAGGGAGAGGGAGAGAGACAGCGCGAGGGAGAGGGAGAGAGACAACGCGAGAGAGAGGGAGAGAGAGAGACAACGCCACAGAGAAGGAGAGACACAGGAAGAGGGAGAGAGACAGCGCGAGGGAGAGGGAGAGAGACAGCGTGAGGGAGAGGGAGAGAGAGACAGCGTGAGTGACAGGGAGAGACACAGGGAGAGGGAGAGAGACAGCGCGAGGGAGAGGGAGAGAGACAGCACGAGTGAGAGGGAGAGAGAGAGACAGTGCGAGTGAGAGGGAGAGAGAGAGAGTCAGCGCGAGTGAGAGGAAGAGAGACTGCGCAAGGGAGAGGGGGAGAGAGAGACAGCGCGATTGAGAGGGAGAGAGAGAGACAGTGCGAGTGAGAGGGAGAGAGAGAGAGACAGCGCAAGTGAGAGGGAGAGAGAGAGACAGCGCGAGTGAGAGGGAGAGGGAGAGGTAGAGAGACCACGCAAGGGAGAGGGAGAGAGAGAGAGACAGGGAGAGCGCGAGGGAGAGAGACGGGGAGAGGGAAAGAGACATGGAGAGGGAGAGGGAGTGAGACAACGCGAGGGTGAGGGAGAGGGAGAGAGACAGCATGAGGGAGAGGGATAGGGAGCGTGAGGTAGAGGTAGAGAGAGCGTGAGGGAGAGCGAGGAGGAGAGAGAGTGCGCGAGGGACAGTGAGAGGGAGATGGACAGCGCGAGGAAGAGGGAGAGGGAAAGAGACAGCGCGAAGGAGAGGGAGAGGGAGAGAGACAGCGCGAGGGAGAGGGAGAGGGAGAGGGAGAGAGACAGCACGAGGGAGAGGGAGAGAGACTGCGCGAGGGAGAGGGAGAGGGAGAGAGACAGCACGAGGGAGAGGGAGAGAGACAGCGCGAGGGAGAGGGTGAGAGACAGGGAGAGGGAGAGGGTGAGAGACAATGAGAGGGAGAGAGACAGCACGAGGGAGAGAGAGAGAGACAGCACGAGGGAGAGGGAGAGAGACAGCACGAGGGAGAGGGAGAGAGACAGTGCGAGGGAGAGGGAGAGAGACAGGGAGAGGGAGAGGGTGAGAGACAGAGTGAGGGAGAGGGTGAGGGAGAGAGACAGCACGAGGGAGAGGGAGAGAGACTGCACGAGGAGAGGGAGAGGGAGAGAGACAGCACGAGGGAGAGGGAGAGAGACAGCATGAGGGAGAGGGAGAGAGACAGCATGAGGGAGAGGGAGAGAGACAGCGCGAGGGAGAGGGAGAGAGACAGGGCGAGGGAGAGAGAGAGACAGATCGAGGAAGAAAGAGAGAAAGACAGTTAGGGAGAGGGAGAGAGACAGTGCGTAGGAGAGGGACAGTGTGAGGGAGAGAGAGAGAGAGAAAGCGCGTTGGAGACGGAGAGAGCGTGACGGAGAGGGAGAGAGTGCTACGCAGAGGGAGAGAGCGCGATGGAGAGGGAGAGAGTGCGACGGAGAGGGAGGGAGAAAGCGCGAGGGACAGGGAGAGAGACAGCGCAAGGGAGAGGGAGAGAGACAGCGCGAGGGAGAGGAAGAGAGACAGTGAGAGGGAGAGAGAAAGACAGCGCAAGGGAGAGGGAGAGAGAAACAGGGAGAGGGAGGTGGTGACGGAGAGAGACAGCGCGAGAGAGAGGGAGAGGAACAGCGCGAGGGAGAGGGAGAGAGACAACGAGAGGGAGAGAGAGAGACAGCGCGAGGGTGAGGGAGAGAGAGACAGGGAGAGGGAGAAGGTGAGGGAGAGAGAAAGCGCGAGGGAGAGCGAGAGAGACAGCGTGAAGGAGAGGGAGAGAGACATTGCGAAGGAGAGGGAGAGAGACAGCGCGAGGGAGAGGTAGAGAGATTAACAGCACGAGGGAGAAGGAGAGAGAGAGAGAGACGGGGAGAGGGAGAGAGATAGCGCGAGAGACAGGGCGAGGGAGAGAGAGCGCGAGGGAGAGGGCGAGGGAGAGAGACAGCGTGAGGGAGACGGCGACGGAGAGAGAAAGCGCGAGGGAGAGGGAGTGGGAGAAACAGTGTGAGGGAGAGGGATAGAGAGAGACAGGGAGAGGGAGAGGGAGAGAGACAGCACGAAGGAGAGGGAGAGAGAATAGGAGAGGGAGGGGAGAGAGACAGTGTGAGGGAGAGGGAGATAGAGAGAGACAGCGCGAGGGAGAGGGAGAGAGACAGTGCAAGGGAGAGGGAGAGGGAGAGGTAGAGAGACCGCGCAAGGGAGAGGGAGAGAGAGAGAGACAGGGAGAGGGGGAGGGAGAGAGACGGGGAGAGGGAGAGAGACAGGGAGAGGGAGAGGGAGAGAGACAATGCGAGGGTGAGGGAGAGGGAGAGAGACAGCGTGAGGGAGAGGGATAGGGAGCGTGAGGTAGAGGTAGAGAGAGCGTGAGGGAGAGCGAGAGGGGGAGAGAGTACGCGAGGGACAGTGAGAGGGAGATAGACAGCGCGAGGGGGTGGGAGAGGGAGAGAGATGGCGCGAAGGAGAGGGAGAGGGAGAGAGACAGTGCGAGGGAGAGGGAGAGTGACAGAGCGAGGGAGAAGGAGAGAGACCGCGCAAGGGAGAGGGAGTGGGAGAAAGACAAGGTGAGGGAGAGGGAGAGGGAGTGAGACAACGAGAGGGAGAGGGAGAGAGACAGCACAAGGGAGAGGGAGAGAGACAGCGGGAGGGAGAGGGAGAGAGACAGCGCAAGGGAGAGGGTGAGAGACAGGGAGAGGGAGAGGGTGACTGACAGTGAGAGGGAGAGAGACAGCAGGAGGGAGAGAGAATGACACAGCACGAGGGAGAGGGAGAGAGACAGCGCGAGGGAGAGGGAGAGAGACAGCGCGAGGGAGAGGGAGAGAGACAGGGAGAGGGAGAGGGTGAGAGACAGAGTGAGGGAGAGGGTGAGGGAGAGAGACAGCACGAGGGAGAGGGAGAGAGACAGCACGAGGGAGGAGGGTGAGAGACAGCGTGAGGGAGAGGGAGAGAGACAGCGTGAGGGAGAGGGAGAGAGACAGTGTGAGGAAGAGAGAGAGAGACAGCGCGAGGGAGAGAGAGAGACAGATCGAGGGAGAAAGAGAGAAAGACAGTTAGGGAGAGGGAGAGAGACAGTGCGTAGGAGAGGGACAGCGTGAGGGAGAGAGAGAGAGAGAAAACGCGTTGGAGACGGAGAGAGCGTGACGGAGAGGGAGAGAGCGCGACGGAGGGGGAGAGAGCGCGACGGAGAGGGAGAGAGTGCTACGCAGAGGGAGAGAGCGCGATGGAGAGTGAGAGAGTGCGACGGAGAGGGAGGGCGACAGCGCGAGGGGCAGGGAGAGAGACAGCGCGAGGGAGAGGGAGAGAGACAGGGAGAGGGAGAGAGACAGCGCGAGGGAGAGAGAGAGACAGCACGAGGGAGAGGGAGAGAGAGAGACAGGGAGAGGGAGAGAGTGAGGGAGAGAGACAGCGCAAGGGAGAGGGAGAGGGAGAGAGACAGGGAGAGGGAGAGAGACAGCGCGAGGGAGAGGATGAGAGACAGCGCGAGGGAGAGGGGAGAGACAGCGAGAGGGAGAGAGAGAGACAGCGCGAGGGTGAGGGAGAGAGAGACAGGGAGAGGGAGAGTGTAACGGAGAGAGACAGCACGAGGGAGAGGGAGAGAGACAGCATGAGGGAGAGGGAGAGAGACAGGGAGAGGGAGAGAGCACGAGGGAGAGGCAGAGAGACAGCACGAGTGAGAGGGAGAGAGCGCGAGGGAGAGGGAGCGAGACAGCGCGAAGGAGAGAGAGAGAGGCAGTGTGACAGAGAGGAAGGGAGACAGCGCGAGGGAGAGGTAGACAGACAGCGCGAGGGTGAGGTAGAGAGAGTAACAGCACAAGGGAGAAGGAGAGAGAGAGAGACAGGGAGAGGGAGAGAGACAGCGTGAAAGACAGGGTGAGGGAGAGAGAGCGCAAGGGAGAGGGTGAGGGAGAGAGACAGCGAGAGGGAAACGGTGAGGGAGAGAGCACAAGGGAGAGGGAGAGAGAGAAACAGCGTGAGGGAGAGGGAGAGAGAGAGACAAGGAGAGGGAGAGGGAGAGGGAGAGAGACAGCGCGAAGGTGAGGGAGAAAGACAAGGAGAGGGAGGGGGAGAGAGACGGTGCGAGGGAGAGGGAGAGAGACAGTGCGAGGGAGAGGGAGAGGGAGAGAGACAGCGCGAGAGAGAGGGAGAGAGACTGCGTGAGGGAGAGGGAGAGAGACAGCACGAGGGAGAGGGAGAGGGAGAGACAGCGTGAGGGAGAGAGACAGCGCAAGGGAGAGGGAGAGAGACAGCACGAGGGAGAGGGAGAGGGGGAGAGAGAGCGTGAGTGAGAGGGTGATAGACAGGGAGAGGGAGAGGGGAAGAGAGAGTGCGATGGAAAGGGATATAGCGTGAGGGAGAGGGAAAGAGACAGCGTGAGGGAGAGAGACAGGGACAGGGCGAGGGACAGATCGAAGGAGAGGGACAGCGCGAGGGAGAGGGAGAGGGAGAGAAACAGCGCGAGGGAGAGGGAGAGAGACAGCACGAGTGAGAGGGAGAGAGAGAGAGACAGTGCGAGGGAGAGGGAGAGGGAGAGACAGCGTGAGGGTGAGAGACAGCGCAAGGCAGAGGGAGAGAGACAGCGCAAGGGAGAGAGAGAGAGACAGCACGAGGGAGAGGGAGAGAGACAGCGTGAGGGACAGGGAGAGAGACAGTGCAAGGGAGAGGGAGAGAGACAGGGAGAGGCAGAGGGTGAGAGACAGTGTGAGGGAGAGGGTGAGGGAGAGAGACAGCACGAGGGAGAGGGAGAGAGACTGCGCGAGCAGAGGGAGAGGGAGAGAGACAGCACGAGGGAGAGGGAGAGAGACAGCACGAGGGAGAGGGAGAGAGACAGCGCGAGGGAGAGGGAGAGAGACAGCGTGAGGGAGAGGGAGAGAGACAGCGCGAGGGAGAGAGAGAGAGACAGTGCGAGGGAGAGAGAGAGACAGATCGAGGGAGATAGAGAGAAAGACAGTTAGGGAGAGGGAGAGAGACAGTGCGTAGGAGAGGGACAGCGTGAGGGAGAGAGAGAGAGAGAAAGCGCGTTGGAGACGGAGAGAGCGTGACGGAGAGGGAGAGAGCGCGACGGAGGGGGAGAGAGTGCGACGGAGAGGGAGAGAGACAGCGCGAGGGAGATAGAGAGAGGCAGCGTGAGGGAGAGGAAAAGAGACAGCATGAGGGAGAGGTAGACAGACAGCATGAGGGAGAGGTAGAGAGAGTAACAGCACGAGTGAGAAGGAGAGAGAGAGAGACAGGGAGAGGGAGAGAGACAGCGCAAGAGACAGGGCGAGGGAGAGAGAGTGTGAGGGAGAGGGCGAGGGAGAGAGACAGCGTGAGGGAGACGGCGACGGAGAGAGAAAGCGTGAGGGGGAGGGAGTGGGAGAAACAGCGTGAGGGAGAGGGAGAGAGAGAGACAGGGAGAGGGAGAGGGAGAGAGGCAGCACGAAGGAGAGGGAGAGAGACAAGGAGAGGGAGGGGAGAGAGACAGTGTGAGGGAGAGGGAGATAGAGAGAGACAGCGCGAGGGAGAGGGAGAGACAGCGTGAGGGAGAGAGACAGCGCGAGGCAGAGGGAGAGAGACAGCGCAAGGGAGAGGGAGAGAGAGAGACCGCGTGAGTGACAGGGAGAGACACAGGCAGAGGGGGAGAGACAGCGCAAGGGAGAGGGAGAGAGACAGCGCGAGGGAGAGGGAGAGTGACAGCACGAGGGAGAGGGAGAGAGACAGCACGAGTGAGAGGGTGAGAGAGCGAGGGAGAGGGAGCGAGACAGCACGTGGGAGAGAGAGAGGCAGCGTGACAGAGAGGAAGAGAGACAGCGCGCGGGAGAGGTAGACAGACAGCGCGAGGGTGAGGGAGAGAGAGTAACAGCTCGAGGGAGAAGGAGAGAGAGAGAGACAGGGAGAGGGAGAGAGACAGAGCGAGAGACAAGGCGAGGGAGAGAGAGCGCCAGGGAGAGGGCGAGGGAGAGAGACAGCATGAGGGAGACGGCGAGGGATAGAGACAGCACGAGGGAGAGGGAGAGAGACAGCGCGAGGGACAGGGAGAGAGACAGCGCAAGGGAGAGGGAGAGAGACAGGGAGAGGCAGAGGGTGAGAGACAGTGTGAGGGAGAGGGTGAGGGAGAGAGACAGCACGAGGGAGAGGGAGAGAGACTGCGCGAGCAGAGGGAGAGGGAGAGAGACAGCACGAGGGAGAGGGAGAGAGACAGCACGAGGGAGAGGGAGAGAGACAGCGCGAGGGAGAGGGAGAGAGACAGCGTGAGGGAGAGGAAGAGAGACAGCATGAGGGAGACGGCGAGGGATAGAGACAGCACGAGGGAGAGGGAGAGAGGGAAACAGCGCGAGGGAGAGGGAGAGAGAGAGACAGGGAGAGGGAGAGGGAGAGAGACAGCGTGAGGGAGACGGCGAGGGATAGACACAGCGCGAAGGAGAGGGCGAGAGACAAGGAGAGGGAGGGGGAGAGAGACAGCGCGAGGGTGAGGGAGAGGGAGAGGGAGACAGCGTGAGGAACAGGACGAGGGAGAGGGAGACAGCGCGAGGGAGAGTGAGGGGGAGACAGCACGAGGGAGTGGGGAGAGGGAGACAGCACGAGGAGAGGGAGAGGGAGACAGCGAGAGGGAGAGGAAGACAGTGCGATGGAGAGGGAGAGGGAGACAGCACGAGGGAGAGGGAGAGAGACAGCGCAAGGGAGAGAGAGAGGGAGACAAGGCGAGAGAGAGAGGGAGACAGCGCGAGGTAGAGGGTGAAAGACAGCGCGAGGTAGAGGGAGGAGAGACAGCACGAGGGAGAGGGAGAGAGACAGGGAGAAGGAGAGAGACAGCGCGAGGAGGAGGGAGAGAGACAGTATGAGGGAGAGGGAGAGAATCAGGAGAGAGAGAGGGATAGAGACAGGGAGAGGGGAGAGACAGCGCGAGGGAGAGAGAGAGGGAAAGAGCGCGAGGGAGAGGGAGAGGGGGAGAGAGAGCAGGAGGGAGAGGGTGATAGACAGCGCGAGGGAGAGGGAGAAGGGGAGAGAGAGCGCAAGGGAGAGGGAGATAGCATGAGGGAGAGGGAGAGAGACAGCGCGAGGGAGAGGGAGAGAGACAACGCGAGAGAGAGGGAGAGAGAGAGACAACGCCACAGAGAAGGAGAGACACAGGAAGAGGGAGAGAGACAGCGCGAGGGAGAGGAGAGAGACAGCGTGAGGGAGAGGAGAGAGAGACAGCGTGAGTGACAGGGAGAGACACAGGGAGAGGGAGAGAGACAGCGCGAGGGAGAGGGAGAGAGAGAGAGTCAGCGCGAGTGAGAGGAATAGAGACTGCGCAAGGGAGAGGGGGAGAGAGAGACAGCGCGAGTGAGAGGCAGAGAGAAAGAGACAGCGCAAGTGAGAGGAAGAGAGACAGCGCGAGGGAGAGGGGGAGAGAGAGACAGCGCGATTGAGAGGGAGAGAGAGAGACAGTGCGAGTGAGAGGGAGAGAGAGAGAGACAGCGCAAGTGAGAGGGAGAGAGAGAGACAGCGCGAGTGAGAGGGAGAGGGAGAGGTAGAGAGACCACGCAAGGGAGAGGGAGAGAGAGACAGGGAGAGCGCGAGGGAGAGAGACGGGGAGAGGGAAAGAGACAGGGAGAGGAGAGGGAGTGAGACAACGCGAGGGTGAGGGAGAGGGAGAGAGACAGCATGAGGGAGAGGGATAGGGAGCATGAGGTAGAGGTAGAGAGAGCGTGAGGGAGAGCGAGGAGGAGAGAGAGTGCGCGAGGGACAGTGAGAGGGAGATGGACAGCGCGAGGAAGAGGGAGAGGGAAAGAGACAGCGCGAAGGAGAGGGAGAGGGAGAGAGACAGCGCGAGGGAGAGGGAGAGGGAGAGAGACAGCACGAGGGAGAGGGAGAGAGACTGCGTGAGGGAGAGGGAGAGGGAGAGAGACAGCACGAGGGAGAGGGAGAGAGACAGCGCGAGGGAGAGGGTGAGAGACAGGGAGAGGGAGAGGGTGAGAGACAGTGAGAGGGAGAGAGACAGCACGAGGGAGAGAGAGAGAGACAGCACGAGGGAGAGGGAGAGGGACAGCACGAGGGAGAGGGAGAGAGACAGTGCGAGGGAGAGGGAGAGAGACAGGGAGAGGGAGAGGGTGAGAGACAGAGTGAGGGAGAGGGTGAGGGAGAGAGACAGCACGAGGGAGAGGGAGAGAGACTGCGCGAGGAGAGGGAGAGGGAGAGAGACAGCACGAGGGAGAGGGAGAGAGACAGCATGAGGGAGAGGGAGAGAGACAGCATGAGGGAGAGGGAGAGAGACAGCGCGAGGGAGAGGGAGAGAGACAGGGCGAGGGAGAGAGAGAGACAGATCGAGGAAGAAAGAGAGAAAGACAGTTAGGGAGAGGGAGAGAGACAGTGCATAGGAGAGGGACAGTGTGAGGGGGAGAGAGAGAGAGAGAAAGCGCGTTGGAGACGGAGAGAGCGTGACGGAGAGGGAGAGAGTGCTACGCAGAGGGAGAGAGCGCGATGGAGAGGGAGAGAGTGCGACGGAGAGGGAGGGAGAAAGCGCGAGGGACAGGGAGAGAGACAGCGCAAGGGAGAGGGAGAGAGACAGCGCGAGGGAGAGGAAGAGAGACAGTGAGAGGGAGAGGGAGAGGAACAGCGCGAGGGAGAGGGAGAGAGACAACGAGAGGGAGAGAGAGAGACAGCGCGAGGGTGAGGGAGAGAGAGACAGGGAGAGGGAGAAGGTGAGGGAGAGAGAAAGCGCGAGGGAGAGGGAGAGAGACAGCGCGAAGGAGAGGGAGAGAGACATTGCGAAGGAGAGGGAGAGAGACAGCGCGAGGGAGAGGTAGAGAGATTAACAGCACGAGGGAGAAGGAGAGAGAGAGAGAGACGGGGAGAGGGAGAGAGATAGCGCGAGAGACAGGGCGAGGGAGAGAGAGCGCGAGGGAGAGGGCGAGGGAGAGAGACAGCGTGAGGGAGACGGCGACGGAGAGAGAAAGCGCGAGGGAGAGGGAGTGGGAGAAACAGCGTGAGGGAGAGGGATAGAGAGAGACAGGGAGAGGGAGAGGGAGAGAGACAGCACGAAGGAGAGGGAGAGAGACAAGGAGAGGGAGGGGAGAGAGACAGTGTGAGGGAGAGGGAGATAGAGGAGACAGCGCGAGGGAGAGGGAGAGAGACAGCGCGAGGGAGAGGGAGAGACGGCGTGAGGGAGAGAGACAGCGCGAGGCAGAGGGAGAGAGACAGCGCAAGGGAGAGGGAGAGAGAGAGACAGCGTGAGTGACAGGGAGAGACACAGGCAGAGGAGAGAGACAGCATGAGGAAGAGGCAGAGAGAGACAGTGAGAGGGAGAGGGTGAGGGAGAGAGACAGCGCAAGGGAGAGGGATAGAGACAGCGCGAGGGAGAGGGAGAGTGACAGCACGAGGGGGAGGGAGAGAGACAGCACGAGTGAGAGGGTGAGAGCGCGAGGGAGAGGGAGCGAGACAGCGCGTGGGAGAGAGAGAGGCAGCGTGACAGAGAGGAAGAGAGACAGCGCGCGGGAGAGGTAGACAGACAGCGCGAGGGTGAGGGAGAGAGAGTAACAGCTCAAGGGAGAAGGAGAGAGAGAGAGACAGGGAGAGGGAGAGAGACAGAGCGAGAAACAGGGCGAGGGAGAGAGAGCGCGAGGGAGAGGGTGAGGGAGAGAGACAGCATGAGGGAGATGGCGAGGGATAGAGACAGCGCGAGGGAGAGGGAGAGAGAGAAACAGTGCGAGGGAGAGGGAGAGAGAGATACAGGGAGAGGGAGAGGGAGAGAGACAGCGTGAGGGGGACGGCGAGGGATAGTGACAGCGTGAAGGAGGAGGGCGAGAGACAAGGAGAGGGAGGGGGAGAGAGACAGCGCGAGGGTGAGGGAGACAGGGAGACGGCAGGGAGAGGGAGACAGCACGAGGGACAGGGCGAGGGACAGGGTCAGCATGAGGGATAGGGCGAGGGACAGGGACAGCACGAGTGACAGGGCAAGGGACAGGGACAGCGTGAGGTACAGGGCAAGGGAGAGGGAAAGCGCGAGGGACAGGGTGAGGGAGAGGGAGACAGCATGAGGAACAGCGCGAGGGAGAGGGAGACAGCGCGAGGGAGGGGGAGACAGCACGAGGGAGTGGGAGAGGGAGACAGCACGAGGGAGAGGGAGAGAGAGAAACAGCGTGAGGGAGTGGGAGAGAGAGAGACAAGGAGAGGGAGAGGGAGAGGGAGAGAGACAGCGCGAAGGTGAGGGAGAAAGACAAGGAGAGGGAGGGGGAGAGAGACGGCGCGAGGGAGAGGGAGAGAGACAGTGCGAGGGAGAGGGAGAGGGAGAGAGACAGCGCGAGAGAGAGGGAGAGAGACTGCGCGAGGGAGATGGAGAGAGACAGCACGAGGGAGAGGGAGAGACAGCGTGAGGGAGAGAGACAGCGCAAGGGAGAGGGAGAGAGACAGCACGAGGGAGAGGGAGAGGGGGAGAGAGAGCATGAGTGAGAGGGTGATAGACAGGGAGAGGGAGAGGGGAAGAGAGAGCG